>ML788503.1:391781-493177 GCA_009831015.1 Picea engelmannii
TATTTTAGTTAGTTAGTATATTAGATTGTTTAATTTCAGTAAGTTTTATTTCTTGTTCATAAAATCATAAAATCAACAAAAATATCTTTCTCTGTCTTAGGGCAGAAAGCAAATGAGTTTTCCAGGTTTTATTTAAATCTGTAAATTGTATATATTGTATATTTTGTGAATAAGTTATATTTCAATTAGTTAGTAGTTTGTATAGTAGATTAGTTAGTTTGTTTAATAGTTAGTTTTAATTAGATGAGTTTATTAGTTTGTTTTATTTATTGTTAGTTAGTTTAATTTGTTTAATTTAGTTTTTAGTTAGATTAGTTAGTTTAGATTATTTTTCTCTTTGGTTTTCCTAGGACCTTAGACCAGCTAACGGAGCCGCTAAACCCGTCAGGGTGGTTCATTCCAAATGGCTTGGGTTATTAGACAACCCCGGACCGGTTCCACTCTCTCAGTTGACGGACGGTCAATTTCGCCAATATCTCATTAAAACACATAGTGCCTTAGCTCGTCTTAGGCAACCAAACCATTTGTGGGTTCAACCTTTGGATTTCTCTGATATCAGAGAACAATTAGGTGACACTAACCTCACTGTGAATCCTACAGATCCAATCACTAATCCTATTGCAGGAGGATCTGGGATACCTCCTTCACCACTTCCCTCATCTCCTTCCTCTTCTGGAGGAGATTCCTCTTCTGATGAAGGCAATTCACCTTCTCATCCTTCCACACCCACTACCCCAATGGAAAATCAGAACAACCATGCTAGACCCTGGCTTGATCAGGATGTTGTAGCTGTACCTGGAGCCCAACACCCTTTACCTAAGCACCTGGAGAAATGGCTTCCCTAGTTTGATCCTGAATCCAAACAGATAGTTGAAGATCATATCAAAATTTTTATGTTAGCCATAAGACTCCGCAATGTTGAACATGAAGATGTTGTCTGTAGGTTGTTCCCTTATACTTTTGAGGGTAATGCATCCACTTGGTACTTTTCCCAATAGCCCCATACCATCGTGTCTTGGGAAAAGTTTAAGTCATGCTTTTTGGAAAAATTCGGAGATGGTAAACCTCCAGAAGTCTTAGTCATGGATCTTTAAAGCTTAAAAATGAACCCAAAAGAAAAAGTTAAAGACTTTAATAAAATATTCTTAACACTTAAAAACCGAATCCCCGTAGATTCTATGCCTGCTGAGAGTCTTGTAATAGCTTACTACACTAAAGATTTACATCAAAGTATATCTATTTGGGTTAAACGATCTAAAAAGGCCACGTTGTTAGAAGCCTTCGAGGAGGCTAGTCAGATTGAAAAAGACATACTTAGTCTCAAGCACTCTTATAGCAACGAAACGGAAACTAGTTCTTCTTCCAAAAAGAAGATTGAGATTCTCCCCAGACCTACTAAAAGTAAAACACAACCTGAAAACTCTGATTTGGAAAATTTAACTAAAGTTGTTCAAAAACTATCGAATCAAGTTATAGACTTAAAAAGGTCRACTGAATAAAATTCCTCAAGTAAAGGACCCTACAAGCCTCCTTTGCGAAAGCCTTTTCCTACCAACCGACCTAAGCCAAACCCCGAAGGCCTAAATCTAGAAAGTTTGCAATGTGCTCTTCAAACAATTCTAGAAGCCCAAGATAACTTGATGCCTCCTGAGATTCCTGAGGAGGTAGTTGAACCAGAGACAGTTCAAGAAGAAGAGTCTTCTCCAAACATCTTTGGACACTTCTCGGACAACATATTTCAAGATAACTTCGAGACTGTTCACCCTTATAACACTAGGAGTAAGATAGCAAACAAACCTTCTACCGAGAACACTACAACTTCACCTCCAAAGCCATCTAAATCAGCAGAAACTAAACAGAGTAATGTCAGCCCTAACTTATATTATGATGTTGTTGAAGATCTTAAAAAATTAAGGGCTAACATTTCTATTTATGAGTTATTGAAGTTTCCATTTTTGTTACAGAAAATGTTGCAAAATATTTCAGAAAATGGTAAGAATGGTAATTCAATTGGTAACAAGGTTGTGCAAAGCAAAGTTCTGCAGAAGACTTCCACTAAAAACAATCCTGATCCTCAAGATAAAGGAAGCCTTCCTATAACCACTGTAAATAATGTAAATAATGTAAATAATGTAGATAAAGTAGCCTTAGAAATTGCGAGTAAGAAACCACAAACTATTACTCCTAGCACTCGCAAGAATGTACCTCCATTTCTTTTAACTTTCGAGATTTCAACAGAAATGTGCATAATTGTATGGTGGACTCAGGAGCGTCATCCAATGTGATGCCTTGGTCTGTTTGCCAAAAGATTAACGCTGAAGTGGAACCATCTAATTTAAAAATCATACAACTTGATCGGACAAATGTTAAAGTTATAGGCGAACTAAAAAATGTATTGATTAGATTATCGTCTAACCCAAAGGTTCATCAGGTTATTGATATAATTGTTGTGGATATTCTAGAAGTGTATGGTCTATTTTTGAGTAGGGACTGGTCGGAGCAGCTACATGGTTACTTCGCGACAGACTGGTCTCACTTATGGCTTCCAGAGAATGGTAATCCTAACAAGATCAGAGTGAATCGTGAGAGCTACCTTAAGTTCACAGTCATAGATTTGAACGATCCCAACGAACCATATACACCTTCTGCTGATTCACTTGAAGCCCAAGGGATGGACACCTTCTTCAGCAATTTCATGGCCTAGGCTTCACCTATCATCAATCTAGAACAACAATCTGAGATCGTAGCATATATGCAACCAACAGCTTCTGTGCAACAGTCCCATGTGCCCGATGGAAACCAAATTTGGTCTCTATATTTCGACGGTTCCAAGTCTAAAGAAGGAGCTAGTGCAGGCTGCATCATTATCAATTCGATAGGTAACAAGACATTAATGGCTTGTAGACTAGAGTTTGAATGTACTAACAATACTGCAGAATATGAGGCTTTACTACAAGGTCTCAGAAAAGATCTGGATATGAACATTCAAAACCTGGTTGTATTTGGCGACTCTAAAATAGTGGTTAGGCAGGTAAGAGACTCTATACATTGTCTTTCCCCACATCTCAAAAGTTACCAGTCTGAGGTATGGAGTCTTATGAATAAATTTTCCGCTTTCAATATAAATTCCATTCCTAGACTAAATAATGTTGAAGCAGATCTACTAGCTAATGTAGCCTCTAAACTTCTTCCTGCAGAAGGCTTATCCCCAAACGCATTCTCCGTCGAGCTATTGTTTCGACCATCTGTTCCTAACAATATCACAAACTGGAGAGTATTTGACGATGATCGACAGATCATCAACTTTTTGCACATGGAGGAAACCTTTCAAGGCGCGGTGATAGATGAACGCACACATGACGACAATTTGCACGATTTTACGGTAATACCTGATCCGAAATCTCCTGAAGTTTTATCAGACATGGTAAATTCCATACCCAAATCCATAGTTAGATTAGAAAAGTTTTATGATTTTGAAGATAAATTTAAAAAGACGGTCAATTGTAAAACCAATAGTTCCTCGTTGTCTTATGAAAAAGTCAATTTAGGAACTAGTGAAAATCCTCAGTGTATTAATCTAGGCTTGGGATGTTCTAGACAAGAAAAAGATGCTTTTGTTAAATTATTTAAATAATTTAAGGATGTCTTTGCATGGACAGACGATGATCTTAAAACGTTCGATCCTAATGTCATATAGCATGTCATCCCGATGAAGCCCCAAACCTTACCCTTCCAACAGAAACTAAGGAAAATGCACCCTAAGTTAGAACCGACCATTCAAAAAGAATTGAATAAACTCCTAAGTGCTAAAATAATTTTTCATGTTAGGCACACTCAATGGGTATCCAACCTTGTCCTAGTTCGGAAGAAAAATGGGGAAATCTGACTTTGTGTCGATTTCTGAAACCTCAATAGAGCGTCTGACAAAGACAACTATCCTGTCCCACCTATGGAACATATCTTGCAACAACTATCTGGTTCCGAGAGGCTATCTTTATTGGATGGTTTCTCTGGATACAACCAAGTCCTGATGTCTCCACTAGACCAACTCAAAACGACCTTTCATACCCCGTGGGGCACTTATGCTTATCGCAAAATGCCCTTTGGATTGATTAACGCTGGTGCTACCTTTCAGAGAGAAATGGACATTTCTTTTCGAGGCTTAATCAATCACTCCATCGTGGTTTACTTAGACGATGTGACTGTTTATTCTAAAAACAAAGACGATCATCTAGCTCACTTACGAGCCGTTCTGCTACGATGTCGTAAATACGGTATCTCCTTGAACCCCAAAAAGTCCATCTTTGCAGTAGAACAGGGTAAACTACTAGGATTCATTTTTTCTAGTGATGGGATGATTATTGACCCCGAAAGGACTCAAGTCATCGCTAAAATTCCCCCTCCTACATCCAAAAAATCCATGCAGTCTTTCTTAGGCCAGATTAATTTCGTGAGAAGATTCGTCCCCAGCTTCTCTGAAATGGTCAGGCCTCTATAGAACCTGATTAAGAAAGACACCCAATATCATTGGGGACCCACAGAAAATCAAGATTTTAATGCCATAAAGAAGGCCATAATAGATGCTCTGTCTCTCATGAGCCCTAACTTCTCTCAAGATTTTACACTCTATACTTTTTCCTTTGACCGTTCCTATGTCGTCGTCTTAACTCAGAAGAATTCCAAGAACAACGAAGTACCCATCGCCTTTATGAGCTCCACTTTTAAAGGTGCTGAACTTAACTACCCAGCGGTTGATCGGCAAGCCTACGTTGTTTTCAAAGAAGTTAAGCATTTCTGGTCCTATCTTTTGAAGTCAAGGATGAAAGTCATTGTCCCCTACCCTGCCGTAAGAAACTTGTTAGTGCAGAAGGAGTTAGGAGAGAAGAGAGCTAACTGGGTCACCTCCTTACAGGAGTATGACTTGGAAATCAGCCCAGCTTAGATTGTGAGAGGCCAAGGGTTCTGTAAATTGGTTGTTGATTCGGAAACAGGACAACAAGAAGATAGTGATACGTCAAACCTAGGACAAAGCGGTCAAAGTTTAATTTGTTGCGCACAAAACCTCGTTATTCCCTGGTACGCCGATATTAGATTTTGTCTTGAACATGGGTCAGCTCCCCATCACCTTGAACCCGCCAAGACAAGAGCGTTAAGACTAAAGTCCGCCTCCTTTCATCTGATTAATGGTGTACTATTTCGTCAAAATTTTGACGGCGTACTGATGCGTTGTCTCGGAAAAGACGAAGCAGAAAAAGTCTTGCTCGAGTTGCATGCAGGAGAAGCTGGTGGTCACTTCGGTGGTGAAACCACTACTCATAAGGTTTTAAGAGCCGGTTAATACTGGCCCACGCTTTTTAGGGACGCCCATGCTTTGTGTCGCAAATGTATCATCTGTCAGAAAGCATCAGGGCAGTTACAAAAACCAGCCTTTCCCTTGCAACCCGTCTCAGTAGATTCTCGTTTCCAGCAATGGGGCCTTGATATCATAGGTCTAGTTAACCCTCCGTCATCACAACAACACAAGTATATTGTGACATCCACAGATTACTTTACTCGATGGTCTGAAGTTGCTGCTCTAAGAACTGTTAACACCAGTCAGGTAATCGCTTTTGTGAATTCGAATATTATCACTCGTTTCAGTATCCCTGACTATCTAGTCTTTGATAATGCTTCATACTTTTCTTCTATTGAGATGAGCGAGTTCACTTTGGAAAAAGGAATTAAGCTGAAGTATTCTACTAGTTACTACCCCCAGGGCAACGGCTTAGCAGAATCAACAAACAAGAACTTGATTAAAATTATCAAGAGAACCGTGGCTGAAAATCACAAGAATTGGCACAATGCGCTGCTGAATGCGCTGTGGGATGATAGGGTAACACCCAAAGCCGCTATAGGTAACTCCCCCTTTTTTCTCGTTTATGGCAGAGAAGCAATTCTGCCACCTCACATTCTTCTTCCTTCGCTTCAGTTATCACAAAAAGTCCAAGAAGAAGATTGTCCCCCTTTAGAAAACCGAATTAACGCTTTGATGAAGTTGGAAGAAGTAAGAACCCAAGCTAAGCTTAAGTTAGATCAACATCAACAATTGGTTAAAAGCTGGTTCGATTCTAATTCTGCTTCTGATAGGAATTTTGAAGTAGGCGATCTCGTCTTGAAGTGGGACAAACAACATGAAGGAAAGGGTGAGCACACCAAATTTCAAAACTTTTGGCTTGGGCCATTTTTAATTGATGAAAAGTTGGGTCCTAGTTCCTTTCGATTGCAGAATCTTGAAGGGAAGCTTGACACCTATCCGGTGAATGGCCAAGCCCTGAAAAAATACTTTGCTTGATGGCTACCCTTGTATATTATGCATATATTTTTACTTTCGTTTGCTTTCTTTTCTTATTTTGATTTGAATTGATCAGTTTGTGTTTTTTGAACCATACACATACCTGTACACTGAGCTATTCAGACAAAGACGATGGAAAATTTCTTCACTGAAATAAATTCTGAAAAAATTGTACAAACATCAATGATATATTGTTGAAATTGATATCTATGTTGGAAAATTTTGTCATTTTAAAGAAGTTTACTGATTTCAATCTCTAAGCAAATCTTGTCATGATCATCTATTATCTTTTTACAATGTCCATTTTCCGTAAAGGAATGACTCAAAAGAAGTCTCCCTGTCATAGGAAGTTGTTTTGTAAATAAAACATCTCTGGAGATAAATAAAGGATAGTGCTAAAAAATTCTAATGAGGTCTAAAAAAATATGCTAAAATATCAAGAGTTTCAGCGTCACCCCGCTCAGCTATATATCTATAAAAGAAAAACAAAATAAAATTATTAATAAGAGCTGTGGGAAATGTGTGTAAACCCACCGGGATACTGAACAGGTCCGCTGGCAGCGGGTAAATGCATGCATGGTGCCAAGACAACTTCACCGGGGTACTGAACAGGCCCGCTGGCAGAGAAGCAATGTCGAGTACATGAAAATCTGCAAAAAAAATATAAGAAACCTCTTTAATGTCCTTTATTCTGATCTAGAACTTCTTGACAGGATACAGATGTCAGAGTGGGTTAAATGGAAACCCTGTCGAGGCTATGGACGCCTGCTGGCAGCAGTGGCCATGCCAATAGTATTGGAGATTTTATCTTTAATATCGTGACTTGTTGATCTTAAGATTGTTATTAATTTTCATCTTTTAAAACACTGCTAAAAAAGATGGTTAATGATGATGTTTGTACGATTTTCTGGTAGTTATTTTTGAGTCAGAATTATCTTCGTTGTCTTAATCTGAATTTGTACCTTTTGAAGAGATAACTACTTCTACCAGTGTGTCTCCATTGTTGGCAGCCAATTCACTTTGTTTATGATCCTATAAGCTGCCTACACCCATGTCTTGGGAACATCAAAATGTTCGTCACATTTTTCAAATAGACGACATTTTCATTTCTTGCGACATTTGCACATTTGTATTCGTTAAAGTTTTCACGATCGTAAGCGTGAAAAATTCTCCTTTTGGAGTTATTTTTCGATCATTATCTGAACTGTGGTTAACTCTTTTGTCGTTATGCCTATTGCGCTTATCTTTTATTGATCATTACACGACTGGCAATATCCTTTGATCTGTTCTCATACTTCGATTTGGTTTTATTGAAGGCATTTAGCCTTTGGATTTGCACTTCATGTGGCTTGTCTGATCATTGATTCTATGAAATACATAAGGCTTTGATTAAACTTTTTATATACATGTGATATAATCCTTATGATAATCTTTTCATAAATTTGGCTAGTCAACTATATGAATTCCGTTTGGCACTTTGATTAAACTTTTGATTATATACATTGGCGCATAGTTGATTTTGGTGTTGATTTGTATGTCGGGTGTTTAAACACTATGGCATAGTGTTGGCGCCTATTGGTTTACACATTTGATTTCATTGGTTGTACACATGACTTTAATGGTTGAACTATTATTATGAAGTGAACAACAATGAAATTTGGCGGTTGTACTTGGATAATCAATATTTTGCATGGCAGACTCCACCACCTTCGCATTCTCGCATTAATGCTTAACCATTTTGCTCGTTCAGTGTTGTTGGTTCGGGTAGCTCTGTTACTGTGTGCATTAGTGAATTCGAACCCTTCCCTTACCATGCATTCGGCTCCATGGCACCAGTCGTGCGAGTTGAACCCAATGGCAGTCAAGCCCTATTGATGTTTGACAATGCACGCCAAGATTTGGCAGACACTGGATGGCTTACCTTCGTAAAACGTTTTGAGGGTTTTAACCTTTGCGTAGCTCGACAGTTTTCCATGACCTTCGATGGTTGTCGAGCCAAGGTCGGCGATGTACAGTTAGAGATTGATGAACAGTTTATCATCTCAGCCACAAGATTACCTACCTCTGGACAACGTTGGTTTAAGAATTGCAAGGTTGAGGAAGTGCCATGGACATTGTTGTTTCAATCGCGCAAAATCACCTCCTGTGATAGAGGTATACCCATAACTATGCTTAAACAACGATGGCATGATTTATTAATGATAATCAAGCAGTTTGTGACCTGTGAAGTTCGTTACGAGTTTGTGTTCCTCTACCACCTGCGTCTATTGATAGTTTTTATAGGGTATACTCTAAACATGCCATTCTATTTTCATCGGAGCCTGTATAAAATGTCCAAAAGGTATAAGAGTTACAAGGATGATAACAACCTGTTTCATCATGGGCTTATTAAGCTCACTGTTGTTTATCAGTTGAGTTTGCTTGGTGATACTTGGAAGGTTTTCATTGCCCGTATTGGCTTTGAGGACATTGACCCTATACAGGTTGATAAACCTGTGGTAACTGATACTCAGGCTAAACCGCCTCTACCCTTACACCTCCTACTGCCTAAACCCTTGGCCGACCCTCCTGTGGACTTACCCGACACTGTAGCTAAGAATGCAGAAGCCATTACAAAGCCTATGAGAAAAAAGCTCAAGGCAAACCTTGCTGCAAACGCCAAAGGGAAAAAGAATGCACGTTTGATTTCACGGATGGCAAGGAATAAGACAAAACCCCCTGTTGAGCCGAACCCTATCGTCTTGAGTGAGGACTCTGATTCGAAAGTGGAGCGTTTCTTGTCTAGAGAATACCCCTATTCACAAGGTTTGTGTGCCGAACCCTCATATGATTTTGTATCAAACCTACCCCCCTGCCTAAAGGACGACCCTAACTACCCAGGCATTAAGTTTCCTTGTGAAACCCTTGATCATTTTCCCAAACCCTCACGTGCTCTATCTAAACCTACACAGTCACCCTATGACCAATGTAATTCATGGTTAGAGCGATATTATCTTGATGTTCCGATACTCCAATCAAAGATTCAATCTTTGGAAGATCAGATTGCAGTCCTGACCAGTCAAAAGGCCAAGCTCCAAGTAGTGGATAAGAAACAAAGGAAAACCGACTCCATCCTGTTTAAAAACGTGGAATCAGCCACGGCTGTTGTAAATTCCAAGTTGGCATAATTGAGCAGCCTCGTCACTACACAGGTATGTTATCATTTGATTTTGTAAATAATCTAGGTTTATATAATGATTTGAATTCAATTTCAAAGAGTTATGTTCACATCATTGAATGTCTTTGTTATATTGCGTGCATTCTATATATAGCTTTGCTTTGAATAAAAAGGAATTTTGATTCACGATCTGATTATTCCCAGTATAGAAATCAATAGATTTTGATTCGATTTGAGCAATCTTCGTTTGAATTTGTTTGATTGTTTGCTTTCAAATGAATTGGTTTGTATCCGATTTGAAAAGGAAATTTTTCATATTCAGTTTGGAACATAATCATGTTCGGATTTGGTTTTGTTATGATCCATGTGCTATGGTTTGTAAACGATTTGATCGAGTTTGATTGTTACGATTTTTCTCAGATTCGATTTCATTATCATTGATATGCTATGACTGGTAAATGTTTTCAGGAAGATATTTGTTACGATGTTGTGTCGTATGATGTTCTATCTTTGACTGTTTCTAAGTTAAGGATAATGACTCTGTTTCTTTGATGAAAACATTATGCTCAAATAACATTCGCGCCCGAATTGGAAATGAATCCGAATCATAACAGTTATGTGAAAATCTTAGCTAATCGATTCACTTTTGTTCTAATTTGGTAAGTTTGTCCTATGAGTCGAGTTCAGGTTATAATTGATGCTCTGTATTTTAAATTTGTGAAATGAATCGGTCAAACCCTGATACAATTCGTTTGATTGAAACGATTGTGATCAAAATTAATCGATCCCATTTGCTTACTGTGCAATGATCGAAGATCGAAATCTATAACAAACCTTGTTTGAATAATCCTGTTATGATTTTGTTATGAGTCAATTATCGTTTGGATTTGTTCACAGCCTAAATCACTTGCTATATAGTTATCATGATAATCCTGTTCGATTCACAAGTGTAATGATGTGTGTGCGATTTGTTCTATTTTCAATTGAATATCAAAACGATCTCATAACAGAAGGATTCGATTTGTTGAAGAAATGATTACGATTATGTTACATACGATTTCATTTACCCGACTCATGACTATAATTGAAACAGAGTATTGCTATCTCTGTACTCGGTTAAACGATGTGTATCCTATTTGAGTCCATAATGGAATACCGATTTCAATTTATGATTCGTTCTCAAGTAATTATTGGATGTCAATTCAATGGAAATTCTTAAAAGATTTGATTTAATTTCAATTCTGATTCTGTATCTTATTTTAGACTAGCTACAGAATCAGATGATTCTGTAGCTAAGTCTGTAGAATTAGATTTTTATTATTTTGTTAATAAAATATCTCTCTAACTTGTTTATTTCTGACCTGTTTCAGGTGAATTCGAAATTGCATGGGATTTGATGGACAGTTTAGAGGATATTTAGTTGTTTTAGTTTCATTTTAGTTTCCTAGTTTAGTTGATCTTGGGAATATCTTCCCAGATTATGTAAACTGTTTGATAACTTCCACAAAGAGGTTTTACCCTGTGGAAAAACTTATAAATACTCATTATTTTTGTAATAACATCATCCTCATTTGTGGGAGAAGAAGGATATGGAATTTTAATACAGACTGAGACCGAAATTGATGTTCTTCTACAGCTTTAGCTTTTCATAATATCAATATTTTGTTTCATGTTATGTGTATCAATTTGCATTTGGTTAATGACTACTTTAGCTATCTTAGTCTTTTGCAAATGATATAATTTAATCAATATAATTCATATCTGATTCCTTCCAGTGTATAAAAAACATAGCAATTACTTGATTCAGTTTATGAACAACAGATTTCTCTTCTTCATAAGTTGAGTTATTAAGTATAAGTTTTTGCATAATAGGTTTCCCTTATTGCAGAGATTTATAAATCATATAATTGTTATGATTTTTTATGTCTTGTTTGTCCTGTAAACAAAATCAAAGAGCATTGCAGCTATCATTTACGAGAAGCTTTTGGATTATTCGATGCGATTTTCCTTCCTCCGACCAGCTTCAAAGTTATCATACACAGGACAAATCTGGAGCGTTTCCAGGTCTTTTTGTTGTTTATTTGTTTAGTATATTTGTTAGTATTTTAGTTAGTTAGTATATTAGATTGTTTAATTTCAGTAAGTTTTGTTTCTTGTTCATAAAATCATAAAATCAACAAAAATATCTTTCTTTGTCTTAGGGCAAAAAGCAAATGAGTTTTCCAGGTTTTATTTAAATCTGTAAATTGTATATATTGTATATTTTGTGAATAAGTTATATTTCAATTAGTTAGTAGTTTGTATAGTAGATTAGTTAGTTTGTTTAATAGTTAGTTTTAATTAGATTAGTTTATTAGTTTGTTTTATTTATTATTAGTTAATTTAGTTTGTTTTATTTAGTTTTTAGTTAGATTAGTTAGTTTAGATTAGTTTTCTCTTTGGTTTTCCTAGGACCTTAGACCAGCTAACGGGAGCCGATAAACCCGTCAGGGTGGTTCATTCCAAACAGCTTGGGTTATTAGACAACCTTGGACTGGTTCCACTCTCTCAGTTGACGGACGGTCAATTTCGCCCG
Source organism: Picea engelmannii (assembly GCA_009831015.1). Lineage (NCBI taxonomy): Eukaryota > Viridiplantae > Streptophyta > Pinopsida > Pinales > Pinaceae > Picea > Picea engelmannii. The sequence continues at coordinate 403,845 of ML788503.1, forward strand.
TCAACAGTGTGTCAGTCCATAGGAGGCAAAGGGACTCGGAACTGATAGATCAATGCCACGTACAGATAGGGGCCCACCAGAGAAAAAATCCCATTCTAGACCCCGCCCCTCAGTTAAAGGCAGATCAGTCGGGGGGGTCCGAAAAGTAATTTGGACTGTTGATCTGTGCACTTGCTTGTTGGCCGCAGATCTATGCGCGTTATTTATCACACATTCTGGAAACCCCCCCCCCCTCCATTAAAGGCAGAACAGACGGGGGGGTCCGGAATCCAATGTTGACCGTAGATCTACACACTTAAACCTGAGCCGTCCAGATGTGCGTGGGTCTTATCAGCAATTCCAGACCCCCTCCCCCCCCTTGGTTAAAGATAGAATAGTCGAGGGGGTCCGGAAAAACTCTGTTCACCATAGATCTTCCTGCATTCATCTGGACCGTTGATATATGAGCGAAGCATAAGTGTGGGCACGGAAGATATATGCACTGGGAGACTTAGGACAAGTTCATTTCATGGGTTTTTCCAAGGCTTTTTCATGTCTACACCACCAAGGGGTTAGTCAAACAACATTTTAGGTATCCAAACATGGTGTAACATTGATCATCAAGCTGGTTTTATTAAAATAAAGACACTAGCCTATACTCTAACCTGGTTCTCTATGACAATTAACCAAAATTAAACTGTTGGGTTAAGGATTTACTCTACCCTGGGGCTATCTGACCAAGATTAGATAGTTTGGCCAGATTTATTCACTAATCCTATCAACATCAATTTAAAGATAACTTGAACATGCTTGAAATGTATGGACCAAGTTACTATTATTGCATGGGGCTTTTATTGGAATTCTTTTATGCCCTCTTTTCTTTTCTTTTTCTTTCTTTTTCTTTTTTCTTTTCTTTTCAAATTATTTGCAGAATGAAAAATCATTTGTCAACAAACACTAGAGACAGATAATATTCCAGTCATTAGTCGATCCTATAACTTATAGGGTGATAATAGTGGCTCCACCTGGGGATGGTACTTTCCCTGTGAAGTGCCAAGAATCCTAGTTCCTGTCGTTCTGAAAATTTCTGCCTAGTAGCCTTCGTTGATTGATTGGTTTTATTTTCAAAAAACAAATGGAAGAACAGAGGTTAGCGGCTTAGGGCCTTCTCTTCAGGCTTCAACCAATTGACTTATGTTATTCACTCAGAAAATGCAGGTGAAAAATAAAAAACGGTATGTACAATGGCGAGTGAAAACTCGAGTCTCTACTGAGGTGGAACATAATGCGTCAGCATTGTGCCATTTACAGGTCCTCCTGGAAGATCTGTCCCATAATCGTTGTTTAGCAAGAAAGTGTTGTTTCCCCTGAATGCTTGAATCATGTATGGTCCTCTCCACAAACTATCAAATTTTCCATGATTTCCCTTGTCTTCATTTCTAGCGTCCCATCTCAAAACCAAATCTCCTAGCTCAAAATCATCTTCCTTGGTTCTTTTGTCAAAAATATTCTTGATACTTTCTTGGACTACCTGAGTCTTGTTGAAAAATTCTTCCCTAGACTACTGCAAATGGATCATTTGGTTGATCCTCCTCTGTGAGTCATTTGGCTCGGCTTTTACATCTTGAAGCAACTTCATGACAGGGACTCCTAAGGAAGTGGGGAAAACTGCTTCTGTGCCATAGACCAGCTGATATGGTAACATACCAATTGACCTTTTGGTGGTCAGTCTATCAGCCCACACTGCGAACACCAACTTGTTATGCCACAATTTCTTGTTTTCCTGCAACATTTTCTTGATGATGTTTACCAAGGTTTTGTTTGAATATTCTGCCAACACATTCCCATGAGGGTAGTAAGTTGTGGAATGTCCCACACCAATGTGATACTGGTTGAAAATATCTATGAGTTTCTTCGATCGAAAAGAAGCTGCATGATCAGTTATAATATTTCTAGGACATCCAAAGCGAGACAAAATATTATTTTCAAGGAATTTGATAATAACAGAATCAGTGGCTTGCCTGCTTGGTACTGCTTTGATCCATTTTGTAAAATAATTTGTGGCAGTAAGAATTCACATGTGTTGGCCTAAAGAAGGGGGGTGTATTTCTCCAATGAAGTCCAATCCCCATTGCTGGAAATGGGCTTCAACTGAGATCGGTTTCAGGGGTAGAGGAAGGAGTTTCCTTTTGCCTTCAAACAACTGACATTAATGACATGAATTCACTATACGATGTACAGCGGCGAATAGGGTGGGCCAATAGAAACCAACTCTAAGGATTTTGTTGGCTATGACCTTCCAGTTCAGATGGCCACCATATTCACCTACATGAAATTCTTGTAGCACTTTGTCAGCTTCATCTTTCAATAAACAATTTAACAGAATACCTCCAGGATCTTTCCAATACAGATTTCCTTCTAGAATACAGAATTTTAAGGCTTTCAACTTCAAAAATCTAGCTTTAGTCTTAGTCAAACCAGGGGGAGCTTGTAAATTTTGCAAAACAAATATAAGGTCTACGTACCATGGAGAGTTTATAAATACCTCTCTCACGCTTGGAGTCACCATCTCACCATGTTCATCTGCTGCAGCTAAAAAATTAATGTCAAGAGCATGGAAATTAGATTCAACCATTAATTTTTCTAGGCCTTGACCTTTGATTAGTTTTGCAGGCTTAATCTCTATGTCGTATTCTAAAATGACAGCAATCCACTTTCCTCTTCTTCCATCCGGATTGTCCTGGGTCAAAATGTCTTTTACTACTGCATTCAAAACATATGCAATGGTGTGGGAATGGAGAATGTAGACCCTAAAATCTTTTATGGCTTTTACCAAGGCAAAATCTTGTTTCTCCATTATCTTGTAATTTAAAGCAACATCTCTTAACGCTTTACTGAAGAAGGCTATGGGATGTTCATACCCTTCATTGTTCTTCTGTAATAATACCACTGCAATGGTATGTTCAGAAGCGAAAGAAAAAAGATAGAAATCCTTGGTAAAATCAGGACTGATCAAGACAGGGGCCTCTGTGAGTGCTCGTTTGACTTGTTCGAAAGACTGTCTGGAGTTGGCATCCCATTTTATTTTTACATCCTTTTTCAACATGTTTGTAATGTTTTTGAGGAGCTCTTCCAGATTGGGTATGAATCTTCATAGAAAATTTATTTTTCCGATAAAAGACTATAATTCTTTGATGTTTCTCAGGTGTTCTAATTTTTGTATGGCCTCGATTCTGCTGGGGTCTTTTTTGATTCTGTCCTTGGAGATTATGTGCCCTAGCAGTTTTCCTTCCTCTAGTCTGAAAAGGATTTTCTTAGGATTTAAAGAAATCCCAAACCTCCTGCATTTCTCGAAGACTCATCTGAGATGCCTCAGGTGCTCGTCATCAGACTGGGAAAACAATGTTACATCGTCTAGATAGATGACGATAAATTTCCCTAACTCTTCCACAAAGGTGATGTCCATCGCTCTCTGGAAAGTGGCTCCCACGTTCATCAAACCAAAAGGAATTTTCACATACATGAAAGTGCCCCATGGTGTAGTGAAAGTGGTTTTGTCTTGGTCATCTAGGTGGATGAGGACCTGATTATAACCCGAGAAATCGTCGAGCAAAGAAATTCGACTAGATCTGACTACCCTTTGAAGGATGTGGTCCATTTTTGGCAAGGGGTAATTGTCCTTCAGGGAGACCTTATTCAGATTTCGTAAATCTATGCAAAGCCTGATTTCCCTAGATTTCTTACGTGTAGGGACCAAATTAGAGACCCATTTGGAAAAACGCAATGGGACTATGATTTTGGCATCGTACATTTTTTTGATTTCCTTTTCTATCAAAGGGAGTAACTTGGGATTTATCCTCCTAAGTTTCTATCTGAATGGTTTTTGGTCTTCTTTTATTGGAATCCTGTGTTGTATGATGTTGGTATCATAAGCTTTCAAATCCTCATAACCCCAGGAAAGACATTCGAATATTCTTTGAACAACTCAATGTATTTGAGTTTTTGCTCAAGGGGTAATGATTTGGACAATTTGACCATCCTGGGTTTCCCCTTCGTCCCTATATTACAATCTTCTACTTCTTGTCCACTGGCTTCAATTTTTGGTTTTTTGGCTACATCGTTAAAATCAAACAAATCCTCTAAAGGAACTAGACCCCTAGGAAAAAAATTACTTTTCAAATGCAGAATATCAGTCTCCATCTCATCATTGCCTAATTCTCCTGAATCTATGATTCAAAATCATTTTTACACTGCAGAAATTCTTCGATTTGATCATCATTACAAAACACTTGCCAGTACCTGATATTGTCGGGAATAGTTGGTCTGCATTTCACCTCTACCGTGTATGGGCGAGTTGAGCAGAAAGGAATGTTTTTCCCCCTCGGCATTACCTGCAAGTCAACTTCAGTGAAACATCTCAGGGCATCAAGAACAACAATCCAATAAGCTCTAAGATGGGGATGTTTCGCAGCATACTCACCTTTAATTTGCTTGATTATTAACTCAGAATCACCTCTTACCATAATCTGTTTGTCACCAACTCTTTTCAAAAGCTTCAGACCGAGAATCAAGGCTTCATACTCAGCGATATTGTTAGTGCATTGGAAATTTAATTTGTAAGAATGGTTTTCTGAATACCTGGTTCTGTGATTGTGCAGCCAAACTCCTGCTTCGGCTCCTTCTTTGCTTACTTCTCCATCAAAATCCATGCTCCAAAAATCTGCTGGTAATTCTTCAGTTATCATGTTTTTCTTCCTTTCTACCTCAATGATTTCTTGGCCTTCATCCAGACCAGATGTATCTTCTACCAGCTGAAGGTTTTGCTCTTCCGTGTCACCATCATTATACGGGATAAAAGAATACAAGTCAAAATGCACGGAGTAAAGAGGATAGTTGTGTGGTTTTTCTTGGCTACTGACCATGTATTTCATCAATGTTTCTTTGTATAGCCTTCTTTGTTGCCCGAAAACTGGGATAGTGGCATACGACATATCTAGCTGCAGGGTACCTTTCAACTTAGCCCCCCAGGACTGGGATAGAAACATCCCATACTTCAGGGGGATGTCTGTAACTACCACATCCATGACCATGCTCTTTGCAGGAATCTGCACTAGGGTGATACATAGATCCTTGATCAAATCAATACATCTAACTTTACTGGAGTCAAATGAATGTAGATATTTATAAGGTCTAATGACCTCCAGTCCCAGTTTCTCCATCACTTCTTTCGGCATTAGATTATGGGAAGCACCTGAATCTAGCATAGCATTATGCAGGATCAGGTCATGTATATTTAGGCTGATGTAAAATGGAGCGACATCACCATTATCGTCTCGGCCATCTACTTCAGGTCCGAACAAAAGGTTAGGTTGATCATCTGTAAGGTTCACGACATCTGAATGATTTGCTGATCCAATGGTTAAGGCCTCCGTGCCTATATCAAGTTCAATGGTCAGTGCTTTAATCACCTATGAACGATAAATGTGTTTGTTCATCAACTCGGAAAATGGAATGGGAATTTTTACTTTGGCTAATTCCCCCTCAAGGATGAAAGGGGTGGGAGCTCTACCTTGGCTCATCAATTCTAGTTTGTCCACCACACTCTTCTGGCCAGAAGTACTTGGTGGATTAATAGGTGAAACCTCAGGCTGTGACAATCTTTTCAGAATAGTAAGKTTTTTCTTCATGGGAACTTCGGCAGTGCTCTTTTCAGGAATCTTCTCGGTAGACGGTTCAGAGGCTTTTTTGGTTTCGACTATCTTCTTCATTTCAATCGTCTTTTTTGGGGAACTCCCTTCTGTCTTTTTACTCCACAGATTKTACTATCGGTGTACCTACAGAATGTCATTTTTGAATGCCTAYTGTTTGACATCTTCAGCTTCTTCACTTACTTTTGTTTGATTGAGAAGAAAAAGTTCTTGCTCTTCTTGGGTGAGGAAAATAGCTTCGTTATCGTGAATGCCCATGAGATTTATGTGAGTATCCTCTAGTTCCTCAATCACTTCCTCCCCTTCATCATCATAATTTTCTTGTAGGGGAGGTCTGATCTGTTGATCCGGAGCTCTCTGCTCTCTTTGATCCCTAGGATCTCTCTGTCTGATTTGAGGAGGGTTTCTCCTGAAGTTAGGATTCTAAACTTGAGGAGCTGGTGGGTTTTCTCTTGGAGGATTTCTTTCTGACACAGTAAGTCTTTCCATCATTATTTCCATTTCTCTAGCCAAGGAATCCAGTTTGGAATCCGAGGTTGATGTGGAAGGTTCCTCTTTAATTGTGACTCTCCTCTCGGACCTCTGTCGTGCCCTTTTCTCCAACAAATTGGCTTCTACGCTTATTGTGCTTTTCTACATGTCCTCCAGGGTGGTAGAATTTATTTCCCTTAGTTGATATGACATATCAGCGTCAAAACCATCTGGGAACTTTATCAATGCCAAACCTTGTGGAGGTTTGATTTCGGCTGAGATTGCATTGTACAAGTTATTGAAACAAGTGCAGTAATCTTGTACTGTCTCACCTTGATTTCTTCTAATATTTTTGTATTCTGACAATATTTGGAGAGGGTTTTTCTTTACCTCCCATATGTCTAGAAAACTCCTTTGAAATGCGGTAAGGTCAAGGATTGAGGTGGCACGTAAAACTTTATACCATTTCTTAACGTCACCTGTCAAACTTTGGGAAAACAATCTCATTTGAACGTCAGCCTCATCTACTTCATGCAGGTCAAAATAATCATTCATTTTATCAACGTGTTGTTGGGCATTCAGAGGTCCTATTCCATCAAACTGTGGGAGTCTTGTTTGGTAGTCTTGAGGCATAGCATGAAGAGGCACGGACAACACTAAGGGAGCGTATCTAGTTGCCATGATTGGTGGAGGAGGTGGGATAATGAACTGGATGATAGGTGAGGTAGCGATAGAAGACGAGGACGAGGAGGGACTAGCTGGCACCGAGGGAGTGGTTTGAGGTTTAGCAGCGAGAGATAGAATTTCAGGAGTCCAGGGTTGCAAAATGGTTGGGTCCCAAATGACTTCAGTCACACAACTGTCGGATCTTGTCATAACCAGACTTCGTTCGGAAGGGGTGTCAAAGTCAGGGTTTTGAAAGGTAACGAGCTCTCCTGAACAGGAAAGGGACTTATGAAAGGGAGTATGACTTACTGAACCTCCAGCTACAATATTTTTCCTGCGTAGCTACTCTGGGTTATCTGTTACTATCACAGGTTCTCGGTCTGGATGAGATCGAGTATAAACTTTCCTAGGAGCCAGATTTCTTTTTTGATTTTTATATATATACTTTTTAGTTTTATGAGTCTGAAAATAATATGTACAAATTTTAATCAACCTCTAAACATTACTTTCTTTTCAAATTTGCAATATTTCAGGAACAAACTTTCTTCTAGGAAAAGAAAACGTGAAGTTATAAACTTTTAGTTCTGTTCTTTCCCCAGTGGAGTCGCCACTATGTTAGCGCTCTATAAATTTCCAAGAGGTTGTTAGGAAGAATAAATATATGAGAGGTAACTTTATCCAACCGCTTTCGAAGCTGGGATCTAGCCCTTCCAACTTCAGAGAGGGATCTCTCTATATGATTTAGCTATGTTTCAAATTTTAAATATTAGGCTACGTAAACAAATAGGTCGGTTTTGTTGTTGTAGTGTTTGTCGAGTTGGTTGAGACAGTCTACACATCCATTGGGCTATGGGGTCCGTGTCTTAAATAAAATATGAAATCCAAACCAGAAACGCAAAGTAAAACTTTCACAGGGCGAGATAATATAATCAATGGATTCTTTAGTAGCATAAATGAGGAATAGTAGAAAATATGAGGAAGACAATTACAACAAAGAAGCAATTAAGAATTTCTTTATTGTAAAATGAGAAGATAAACACTTAAATCTTTTGAGTCAGAAATAGGGTATTCGAGATAAACCCTGCAACTTTCATTACTTCTAAAGATTAGATTTAGAAAACAATATGATAACAAAGTAAGAATAACATTTAACTTAGAAAGAACAACATCACCAGTGAATACACGCAAGAATCCTGTAAAAGTGCCTCTTTGTATTAATGGAAGATCTCTTCAAAAATATTACAGTCTGATAGCTTCAGGGTGTGAAGATCAACAACCCTCAATACTTTAAAAGATGAAGTATTTATAACTCAAAATTACAAACGATCTTGTCATTAATAACTAGGACGTGCTAAATCTATTTTTAGCCTAACTAACTTAACAAATTTCCTGAATCTAGGAACTGMTTGATGATGTGCTGTAACTGCATGTTGATTTCTGGGTGGGCCGTTGATGAAGCCTCTGCACAATCTCATCTGACTGGACAAATGACTGGGCTGGGATAGCTTATCTGCTACTCGATCAGATCACAGAGTTCCTCCCATCAAAGATGATTGGGCACGTTGACTTTGAGTAGCCTTTGATACACTTCGTCCATTTCTGTGTACTTAGTGAAGGTAGGTTTGGTGACGAAGATGTATCGAATCTCATGTTGAATACTGATGTCCCACTGAAGTGCATCTAAAAATGCCTTGCCAGTGATGCTTCCTTGAATTCCTGCAAACTTTGAACTATCCTTAGCCACATCGGCCAGTCTCTTCTTGTAGTCTGGGAGTGTCATCAATTTGTCATTGATTACCTTCAGACCAGGAAGACCTTTCTTCTGTAGAGCCTCAATCTTACTAAAGAATATTTGTACCCCTAGGTCCATGGCCTGAACCTTTTCTTCCAGCTGAAGCATTAATCCTCTCTTGGTCAAAACTCTTTTGACCTCAAGGATGGTCTCTGTTATATCTTCAATTTTCAACTCTTCCCTTATCTTAGAATTTAGGAACTTGATGATCTCATTCGCCTGTGTTGGCATCTCTCCCAAATTCTGATCTGATCTTCTCAATGGCCTGTTTGCTTCTCTGCACCAATTCGTTATGCTCAAACATGATCTGAATCATGGGCCATATCTCGTTCATGGACTTGGTGATGTCTATCCATACACTTTCTTTAACCTCAACCAAAGTTTTTCCTACCACTGTTTGCTTCTGGAGCTGTTGTAACTGTTGTTTGATCTGATCTGTCACCTGCTTTTCCTTGGAGAGGTTGGTCTGAAAGGAAGATTTGAGTTCCTGAAGGTTCTCAATCTCCTTTTTGAGCCTATTGATCTATGTTTCCTGCAGGTTCATCTTTTCGATAGACTTAGCTAGGTCGGTTTTCTTTTCCAGGGATGTCAATTGAGTAGTGGATGGGACTTTTGTCACTGATGTTGTGCTCACTCCCGAAATTGGAATGGCACTCAATGGACTGACTTCCATTGGCTTCAATTGTTCTTTCTCTTTTACTAGTTTATCTATCTCATCTTCCATTTCCTTTAGCTACGCATTCTACTCCATGAGTAGCTTGAGCATTTCATCTTTTTCTCCTTATTTCTCTGCTATTTCCTTCGCCTACGAATCCTCTATGGGTGGGAGTTTCAATTTCTTCCTTAAGGAGGATATGTCAGCATTCTTCTTTTTAATCATCTCCTTAGCTTCTTTAACGTTCGAAGGATCGTAACCGATCTTGAGGACCAGTTCCTCCAAAGTCTTGATCCTATTGTCCTTGGAAAAGGATGATATCTTCTCTAACTTCAGTTGTGTTTCAATGTTGTTCAGGGACACTTGCAATTTGGACGCAGTACTGGAATCATGCGCCAGCGTATAAAATACCATTTCCCCTATCTGCTTGTGCAGATCCATCTGATTGGTCGGATGCACATCCTTCATCTGGAATTAGAAGGTGGCCCTTTTGTAATCCGTGATCACCTTTGGATCTGGCCCCTGTGCTTGGAGGAATGCCATATGCATTCTTCCCTTCTCGATGTCGAATGTCGATAGCAGCCTATGTTGTGCAGTCGATGTTTGATTCTAGAACTGGGTGCAAGTGCTATTGGTCAGGTTCTGGTTTCTCTTCTTGATCAACTCATATTTTTCAAAAATACTCAGCTTCGGCGCTACCTTGCCTGGTAGGGTGGTCAACGGAGAATCTGTAGATTTCTTCAGAAATGCTGAGGTTATGACATGCTAGAGGCTTGCACCGAGGGGTGGTCTATCAACCTTGGCCACTGTAGTAGACGGGGATTCTTTTTCTCCGGTCGGGCTAGGAACTAAAATAGTCTTAGGCCTCTTGGTATGCAGCTGGAATTCCTCTGACGATACCTCAGTGATAGGCGGAGATAAATCTTGCCTAGGCCTTTTCTCTTTCGGGACCTGTGGCGTGGTTGTTTGTGATACAGTGGCTGGGGGATCCTACTGTTCTACTTCGACCAATGTGTTAGGCTCCCATACTGTTTGGTTTGCAAATTTCTAAACTTCAGGCCTAGATTCATGGACATATGGGATGTTCTTGTTTTTCACCCTCATCTCGGAGATGATCCCACATGGATCATAATGCCATGGGAAACTCATGAAGAACTTCATTTCCTTCAATAGCCTGTCTGCTTCTTCCCCAGTGCCATGATTGTTGCAGATGAAGGAGCCAATCTGCCCTTTGATTCTGAGTTGTTGTTTTTTCTTCAGTGACACAAAATGGATATCATCGGAATTTATTATCTGCCTTATATATTCCAAAGAAAAAATTCTGACAGACAGGTACTTGGGTAGCTTATATGGTGCCAACTCGCACCTGTATACTCTGATCTCAGTGTGATTTTGGTATAAATACCAATCACCTGTCTTTGTGTGATTCGAGAGATACAGGATCCTTTGAACTTCATCATTTATCCGAGGCTCGGGCCTGCTGCTAAGCATACTTACCACTGGGTGGTAGAATTGATCAATGAACTCCTTGAAACTGAACTCTGTGGAGTTGTGCTTGAGAAAGGAGGTCCATGTTGTCACTGCCTGGGGTCAACCATCTCCATCCATCTTCTGCATGGAAAAAATGAATTTGTACGCTTGGAAGAAGACGAACAAGTACGCCAGTAAGGACGAGTATCGGAACATGCCTTCTGTGGTGAAATTCATGAACTATTCATGAATATTGTTCGCCAGGAATGTGCTGAAGTTGAACTGGGTGGTGGGCTTCTCATCGATAGAGAAGATGGATAAAAATCCCAGAATGGGTTCATCTACCCACTGATATGAATAGTATCCTAACAAGGCACAAAGGGATGAGATGATCTGGTTTCCTTTAGTTGAGAACATGGACGAAGAATAAGGAGGATTTGTGGAGGGAAATTGAGCGAATGGGGGGAGGACAAGCTCAAATATTTGATCTCTTTGGGGGAAGGTCATTTTCTGGTATAATTCTGTAAGAATTTCCAGGTTGAAGGGTGATGCAGAGTCGGCTCAGGGGATTTGCATCATTTGGTCGATGGATTCGGGCGTGATGAGGAAAAGAATCTCTCTGGAAGAGGAAACGACGGATCTTTGCTCAGGAATGTAGTGGGCTTGGCACTTGAGGGCAAACTCTGGAAAAGGGTGAATCTGAGGGAAGAGGTAAAGGGGTAAGTTGGACTCCTAGAGTACGATTTCATCACTCTGGTCCAGGAAGACTTCCTTGAGCCATGACTGAAGGTCTGCGAAATCAAAATCGCACTTTGTATCTGTGATTAAGCAGTCTTTGTTGACTAGTGGGATCTTGTCAAGGTCGACAGGAGGCGAGAGAAACAAATTCTCTTCTCCTTCTGCTTGTTTGGACTTTGGTGCCATTACTGCAATAGTACCTGCAAGAAAAAAAATGTTAGCGGGGTGGCTGCTGGTGCGGGCAACTGACTGTAATGGAGGAGAAAACGATGTAAATATCTCTGGTGCGATGAGTGGGTAAATGGTGAAAATAGGAAGAAAAAGGGTAGTTTTTAGTAAATGGGTGTTTGTTGGGCACGAGAGACAGGTTAGTTGGTTAACGGATAGGTCATCCAGTAATAAATGGCCAACGGATCACTTAGAGTGTGAGATGGCAGGTGACGGTGACTAAGGGATACAAATGAGTGATGTGGCGACTACTGATTGGGGTAAAGGTCATAGTGAGGGGGCTTGCCACGAGCGAATGGGGGGGAAGGACTGACAACAGTTATGGGACGTGACTATTTCGGGAAAGGTGGATGATGACATCAGGGGATGACGAAGGTGTGTCATTCCATAGGAGACGAAGCGACTCGGGACCGATAGATCGATGCCACGTATAGACAGGGGCCTGCCAGAGAAAAAATCCCATTCCAGACCCCCCCCTCAGTTAAAGGAAGATCAGTCGAGGGGGGTCCGAAAATTACTTTGGGCCGTTGATCTGTGCGCTTTCTTGTTGGCCGCAGATCTATGCATGTTGTTTATCACACATTCTGGACCCCCCTCCCTCCATTAAAGGCAGAATGTATGGGGGGGTCCGGAATCCAATGTTGACCATAGATCTGCGCGCTTAAACCTGAGATGTCCAGATGCGCGCAGGTCTTATCAGTAATTCCGCACCCCCCCCCTTGGTTAAAGATAGAACGGTCGGGGGGGGGTCTGGAAAAACTCTGTTCACCGTAGATCTACCTGCATTCATCTGGACCGTTGATAGATGAGTGGAGCATAAGTGAGGGCACGAAAGATACATGCGCCGGGAGACTTGGGACAAGTTCATTTCACGGGTTTTTCCAAGGCTTTTTCATGTCTACACCACCAAGGGGTTAGTCAAACAACATTTTAGGCATCCAAACATGGTGTAACATTGATCATCAAGATGGTTTTATTAAAATAAAGACACTAGCCTATAATCTAACCTAGTTCTCTATGACAATTAACCCAGATTAAACTGTTGGGTTAAGGATTTACTCTACCCTGGGGCTATCTGACCATGATTAGACAGTCTAGCTAGATTTATTCACTAATCCTATCAACATCAATTTAAAGAGAACTTGACCATGCTTGAAAGGTATGGACCAAGTTACTATTATTGCATGGGGATTTTATTGGAATTCTTTTATGCCCTCTTTTATTTTCTTTTTCTTTCTTTTTCTTTTTTCTTTTCTTTCCGTTTTTATTTTCTTTTCAAATTATTTGCAAAATGAAAAATCATTTGTCAACAAACACTTGAGATAGATAATATTCCAGTCACCAGTTGATCCTATAACTTATAGGGTGATAACAGAGGTGATGAATGAACTCTTTCCTCAGTGCATCACTGCCATGGTAGTGAGTATCTATGGATCCTTGGTGACTTAGCGGATTACAGGAGGTCAGGTGAGGATTGTAGAGAGGCTCTTAGATGGGGACTTTTTTTCCTAGGGTTGATGTTGCAGTCTAGGATGATGGGGAAGATTTATTGATGTCAAACCACCGACTCTGGTGATTTTGTGTTTGGATCTATCCTAGTGGCCTGGTTTCTGGAGAGGGTTCCCTAATTGTGCTTGAGAATTTTTTTGGTGTCGTCAGGGCTGCGAGATCCGTGATTTATGCGGTGGGCTCAGGTGTTGGCACATCATAGGGGGGGGGAGGGTGGCCACTAATTCACGGCCACTGTGGTGAGTGTGTGGCATCATATACCATAGGTGATACTATAGTATCCATACTGTGGTATGGACTACTAGCACAACCCAGACATGGTGCTTCCTCCTAGGGAAGACTGGGACCAGACAGGTATGTTTGTGTATTTATGTTTTGTGGTTTTGAGACTATAACATATGATTATCTATATATGGATGTTGACTCTACGTTTTGTTTTTGTGTTTTCAAATGTGGGGCACCGAGGCCATGAGGCTGAGATGGTCGGGGATCCATCTCACTAGGGGCTAGTGACACCATCGCGGGTAGGACACCAACGCAGACGAGATGATGTTGGTGTGGGGAAAGCACATGAGTCGAGGGAAGGAAAGAGGAACAAATTCGATGACATTGGTGCTGGATCAACGTGTGAGCCACGGGCTAAGGATGGAGGGGGGGTGGAGGACCTTCATCAATGATTCGAGGAGGTTATACAGGGTGTGTCGAAGGGAAGATGGGCCCACATCCAGGATGAGAGGGTCCTGTAGAAGTGTGTGGGTGTACTGACAGTGTGGCAGAACTTGATCCTCCAAGCAGCTGTAGTGGGGCCAACAATGACCGGTTGGCTACCCCCTGGACCTGGAGGACCCTTAGTTAGTGGGGCGCCTCTAGTTGACAGAGGACCTAGGGGGGGAGATATAGGGAACCATGAGTGTTGTTTTTAGTATTTATATAGGCTTGCGAGCACATTTTATACAGGGTAGTTGATACCCATGCTGTATAGGGTAGGGGGTACCCATTTTGTACCTATAGGGATGAGGGGACTCACTGGATTATGGGCGATGTATATTTTGTATTTTGTAAACATTTATGACACTATGGAGAAGATATATATATATATATATATATACATATCATTGGCTCTTGTTATGTCTATATGTGTTTATGTTTTTTATGGTTGATGGTGTCTAATCTATATGTTATGACCGATGTATGATGCTTATGTATATGTGATGATGCGTTGATGTGATAAATGTCAATCTAACACTAGGTTATCCATATTATATGCTATTTGATTAAACTGTCATGGAATATGTGTAAATGTAATGGGATCAAAGTTTCGAGATAAGAGTCTAACTTGCAGGTATTTGTGAAAGAGGCAAGGATCGTAGACACGATATACATTTTTGAGCTACAAGACGACAAGCTAAGAATCTAATAAAATGCTAAGGTGATGAATGTGGCAGTGATTGGCCTCAGCGAGGAGACCAATGACAACGGTGTGTTTTGCTTGGTTGTTGGTGGTTGAGCCCAAACATATGCCGCTGAAGTGAAGTTGTTCATGTGAGGGGCTATAGAGGGCCCAAGCGGCCAAGGCAAGATTTTGTGTCTAGTAGATACCACCATTAGCGTAAATGATGTGGTAGGCCGATGGAGGATGCATATGTCAATAACACAAATGGTAGATCACATATGCGGAGTGGAAGGGAAAAAGAAGACTAAAAACTCTACAAATGTGTAAAAAGAAAAAACCTAAGGTAGAATGGCTACGCTCAGGCATAGAACTTCTTTAAGTACAACCTATTGATGGGTTATTTGAGAGGATAGCCTTCTAGAGAGGCCAAGATGTATGCGCCTTTAGTGAGGCAGTGATGGAAAATGTAGGGTCCATGCCATAATGATTCAAATTTCCCATGACTGAGAGTGTCATGGGTGATATGGTAGGCTAGAACAATATCCCTTCAGTAAATGAACAAAGGTTGACATGGAGGTCCAAGGTGGCTTTGGACCATTTTTTATCTGACTCATTGTTCTGTAAGGAAGATCGACGATCTTCATCCAACAATTCTAAGGTTAGCGAGTGCTGCTCCATTGGAGTAGTGTCAGGTAATATCCTGATGGCAGTGGCAAGTGCGTAATGTGGGAATTTCCCACTCAATGGAGAGGGTGGATTTGATCCCATGGATGATGTGGAACAGTATAAAACCAATGGTAGTCTTGAATATCGTGTGATAAGCCCATAATGTTGAAAACAACATATGATGCAAGTTGGGATTATGTTTGTTCAAGGTACATTGTAGCATGGTTTTTAGGACTTTGTTGACAGCCTCAACTTGTCTGTTAGACTAAGGGTAGTATGGGGAGGAAAAATTATGGGAGAAGCCTAATTTTGAGGAGAGTTCTACAAATATATCATTCTCAAAGTGTTTACCGTGATCAGATACTAATTATAGTGGGACTCCAAAATGGGTAATGATGTGGTTGAAGAAAAAATGTGTTGTTGTGTTAGCGGTATTGTTGAAAGTAGGCACAACTTTGGCCCATATGGTAAAGTAATTGATTTCCACGATAATGTACTTGTGCCCATTACTAGATGGATGATTGTAGGTCATGAAGTCTATGCCCTGTTTGCAGAAGGGGTCGACGGTGATGACTAGATGTATAAGAGTGGGTGGTGCTCGTGATTTGTTTGCATAGAGTTGGCATTTTTTTCATCACTTGAAAGAGTGGATGCAATCATGAAAAAAATTGGGCCAAAAGTATCCTACTCAAATTATTTTTTGGGCAGTGGACATACTTGAGAGGTGGCCACTGCAAGTGCCACTATGGAAATCATTCAAGAATTTGTCTACTTCGTCGATGGTTTGACATCGACAAAGGATGGTGTTGACCACGCATTTCTACAAGATGTCATCGATGAGGAGGTATCGAGGGGCCTGATAGAAAATGTACCGAAGATCGTCTCGAGAGAGATGAGACCCAAAATTTTGTGTCCGAAGGTAGACGAGAAGGTCGTCATACCAGGGGTCATCTGAGGGGATGAAGAAGAGGTGTTCGTCGGGAAAATCTGTATTGATGGGTGAATATTTAGCATCCAAGGGGAACACCATAACGAGTTCGGTGAGAATGAGTGATTTCTTTATTTTGGGAGTTGAGAACTCTAGGTCTTATTCCTGAAGGATGACGATCCATTAGGAAAATTTTCCATTAATTTGTCATCAACTAAGCAAGTATTACATGGGGTTAGAATCTGCTATGACTTTGGTAGTACGAAGAAGGATATAGTGACGCAGTTTCTGAATTGCGAGGGCGAGTTTCTCATCGTGATTATATTTCAAGGGTGGTCCTGAAATATTTTTACTGATGTAGTAAATGACATGTTCCCTCCCATCATCCCCTAGTTGGACGAGGACTTCTTCTATTGAGATGGTTGAGGCTAACAAGTAGAGTATGTAATCGTGATCATAGTCTGAGGGACTAATCAAAGGGGCATTAGATAGGGGTTTGGTAATGTTCATCCCATTGAAATGGGATATCATGATTCAGTAGGTGGAGGAAACCATGCACGTGGGTGGCATAATCTGGGACAAAGCGACATAAAAAGTTAGATTTTCCTTGTAGGCTCTGCAGTTGGCATAAATTCCTAGGTGGTCGAATTTCTGTGATAGCTTGGACCTTGAGGGGGTCCACCATGATTCCATGTTGGGAGATAATGAACCCAAGAAGTCATTCGACGGTGACGCAAAATACACACTTGAGGGGGTTCAAGCAGATATTGTACTCGTGACATCGTTGAAAAATGATTCGTAAGTCATCTAAATGTTGAGTTCGTTTCTTGGATTGAGCAGTGAGGTCATCCAAATAAGTGAGTATGATGCAAGAAAGATCATGGAAAACATAGGTCATGGCCCGTTGAAACATAGAACCTATGTTTTGAGTCCAAAAGGCATGACACGATAAGAAAAAGTACTCCATGGGCTAATAAAAGCGGTTTTATACTGATCTGCTGGATGGATTTGGATTTTATTGTAGCCAGAGAACCCATCCATGAAGGAAAATGCCTCATGGTTGGCACAATCATCGATGGTTTGGTCTATGAAAGGGGTTGGAAATTTTTCTTTGGGATAGGTGTGCTTGAGATCATGAAAGTCAGTGTAGACACGAATAATGCCCTATTTTTTGTTAACGGGAACAGGTTTGGAAACCCATGAGGTGTACACAATGGGGTAAATGAACCCAACAATGTGTAACTTGTTGATTTCAGCTTTGATAGCCTCAAATTTGGATGGGTGAAGTGGGTGTCTCTTTTGACGGACTGGGGCGACATCTGGCCACGTGTCGATGTGATTTTTGACTATAGAAGGATCAAGACTGGGCATCTTCGTATATGACCAGGAAAACATATCTCGATATTCCTGAAAGAGAGTTTTGTAAGATGTGAGTTCTTTAGGGGAGCATGTGACACCAATGATGATTTCTTCTATGATTCCCGATTTGATGGAAATGTCAATTTTGATAGTGGGGGAGATATTGGCCATGTTTCCTTCTTCAAAAGAATATGGGGTAGGAATAGGGTTGTTGAACCAGTCTATATTCCTTGAAGGAATAAAATCCTTGGTTTCTATTGAACATATGGAGTCTTGGATAGGAGGGAAAAAGGATTCCTGTGAGAGAAAGAGTGCTTGATAATGAAGTGCATTCCATGGGCAATCGGGAGTAGTGAGTTCCTACAGGATATCTTCGACGCAGTGGAAAATGTGGGAATACAAAGAGTCTGAGGAGGTGATACGGGCGACTGTCAAAGTTTGATTTTCCTCAAGTGGTGAAGATGGAGAGGATATATCACATATAGGGCATGATGGATCACTTGACATGAACCAAATGTCCATACACTATGGGTGATAAGCTGTGGTAGGGGGTAAGATTTCATGTGGGAAATGAACCAAAGAATTGGGAGGATTTGGGGGAATATCCTCAGACAATATATCTATGAACCATGGAGGGTTAGGAAGTGACTGAGGTTTAGGGGAGGTGATTTTGACAGTATATAGAGAGGGCAGGACCAGTGGTAAGGTGGTAGGATGTGATTGAATAGGGGTTGAATGATGACCTCGATATGCCACAATCAAAGGACATAGGTATGTGAAGTGAGAAAGTGAGTCATAGAGAGCAGAAGGGAATCTCATTCGTTCAAGGAATGAGGAAGAGACATAATGAATGCCAGTTATGTGAGTACCAGAAAGTGGTCGTGGAGAGGGCTCTTGCTGAAATTTTTTGCATACTGTTGTTAGCATCTAGAGAAAGTAAGGTAGAGCTAGGAAATGATGAGTATAGTGGTCATATTTTGAACAGATGGCACAAGAGAATTTGGTTCACAGCCCTTTACTAGATGTAGTGGACGATACTGTAGTAGTACTAGATGTTCTTGGTGAGGTGGCAAGCGATGTGATCGCTCGAGGGATTTGGATCAGATTACATAACTTGGGAAGAGAAGGACATCTATTAGTGGGGTGTCCCTGTCTTTCGCATAGTGCACAAGAAGGTTGAACTTGGGGAGGAAGTGGAGCTGTGGTATCTTTTTTCTTTTGTCTGCCCCCAGTAGTGGCAGTGATGCTGGCAGTGGGGGGTGAGGGTGGTGCAGTCGAAGTCTGTACTAGAATCTGCATCAGGATTCCCTATGACTAAGGAGGGAGAGATGGTTTAGGAACCATTGTGAGTGGGTGTAGATACCATACAGGTATGGAAAGAATCATGTTTGGAAGGGTAAGCATTGCAGCTACCTGAAATGATTGAAATCTATGTGGGGGTTAGAAGAATGGAATTTGAGTAATGGCTTGAGGGATTGTCTCCCAAACCAATATTTTCCCATGGGGGAGGGGGAAATCAATGATAAGTGGTGCAGTAGGGTTCTCAAGGAATTTCTGAGGTGATATTTCTTAAATTGGTGGGATGTTGAGGTGTGGAGAGGCCTCAGTGGGAGGGGTGATGTCTTCAGTGTTGGTCCCATTAGAAGATATGACACACACTTGCGTTGAAGGGTGTATGAGAGGTGGTGCTCCATGGTATTCCCCCAACAAGGATGGGTCCTTGAAAATTATGGGGCCCATTTCAATGAGTGAATAATAATCTGAGCTAGTGCGGATAAGAGGAAAAATGTTATCGATGTTGGTGGAATGGTTAGGCTCACAATGTGCGATTTGGTAAATGGTGACAATTTTCCCATTATGGGGGAACATCATTGTTCGAAACATAGAAGAGACTACTGCCTTCATAGGGTACATATAGCTACGTCCAAACAAGATATTGTAATCAAGAGGGGCATAGATAAACTCAATGTCGATGTGGATGGTTTTTTCCCCAAGTTTGACGTGGACATTTTGGAAGATCCCTTCAGAGGAGGATGGTCGACCATCATAGGATCTCAAGATGATGGTTAATGGTATTATATTAGGGGACTGAAGTTTCTACCATACAGTTTCAGACACGATTCATGTGGATGCACCTTCATCGATGATACACCGACGAACTGTGATGTTCTAAATCTTGACTGGTATCTGGAAAGATACTAGAGCGGGGAGGCATGGTTCTCTGCTATATATATCAAATGTGATGAGTCGAATATCAGCTGGGTCGACTGCCCCCAAGGAGGAAAGTAATGATTTATGTTGAGTTGGATAGGTATGGAGGACTTCCAATACAAATATGGTTGTAGGAGACTGTGCCAAGTCATCGACTAGATTGTAATTATGTGCTTCCCTAGCCTGAGGGTTATTGACATTCCATCGTAATGGGATGCCAGGGATATGAATGGTTGGTTCAATATTAGGGTGTAGAATCATCAAGGGTTGTCCTGCTATAGATGGAGCCACTTCCGAGGTGGTTGGAGTAGATTCATAGGGCACACTGTATTGATGACCGTGCATTTGTAGAAGAATTTATTCTTCGCTAGTGAGGAGGATATTGCGATCCACCGGGTTTTCAGGGTGGATGGGCCTTGGGTTTGGATATTGTCCCATTTGTGGTGGGGTAGGATGTGCTTCATGTTGGTTATTCATCACACATTGGTGTGGAATAGGTTTTTGCAATACGGTCGGGGGTGACTATTGCACATACTTTTGTGGGGCCTGCTGAGGGGCAGGTGACTTCAGAGGACGAGGCACGTTCATGGATTGTTTCATCCATTTGAAGTAAGAAATTTTTGGGAAATGGTAAGTATAATGTACATACTCACCACAAAGAGTGCAAGGGAAGCTCGTTCGAAGGTTGTTGTTGTTATTCCCTTGGCATTTGTTGTTATTGTCCCCTTGGGGATTCTAGTTACCATGATTCTGGTTGGTTTTGTTTGGGGTTATTTCCACCTAAACCTGGGTTATTATTGTTTCAGATTTTCCTTTCTTCTTGGCATTATTTGAATCATGAGATGAATTTTCCGTATTCAAATATTCAAAAGTATGAAGTTGTTGAATGGGAGAGGGCTGAAAAAATTTAACGCTAGCATGTGGTTGTCCATGTGAAGGAGCCACAGGCTGTGGGGGACCAGGAAATGGAAAATACAGATTGTTTTGTCGCAAAGATCCGTAGGGTGCGTAGTAAGGTGAAACGGTTTAACTAGTGGCTAGGTTATATGTTGAGGTAGAAGGGGAAACTAAACTTGGTTGAGAGGCCGAGCACACCATGGGTGATGACAATGGTCCACTCATGGGTAGAGGGGGAGAAACATGATATGACTGTTGGTAAGGGGGAGGAGGGTAATATGGTTGTGGATATTGAGGTGAATCATATACAGGTGGTTGGTTGTAAGGGTTGTAGTGTGTCGTGGTACCAATCAACCAATCTACAACGTGAGACATTCCAGGTTTGTCCTGGCCAAATGGTACGGATCTGGGTGCATCAGGTAGTATTGTCTATAAGTAACCCGACTAAGCATAAATGAGGTAAAATTATTGGGGCTTTCTAATGGATTCTTCTTCGGATTGGGGAAGGTGGATGCCACATCTTTTTCAAGTATATAGATGAGTGATTTTAGAAACCAATCGAGACGTTGTTCTTTGGTGGTTTCGGCTTTACATAAACTACGTCGCCAACACCATTCGTGGATGTGGTCAGAAATATGCATAGCTAAGGTTTGTTTTCACTTAGAGATCAGTTGTAACCAATGTCATGACAAACTGGTAGTTGAAAAAAGGCCAAAAAGGCTTTGGCCAAGGATTCAAAAGTCACATGGGATTCTGAATTTTCTTACACATACCATTTAGTTGATGGGCCGGTGAGTGTTATTTGAAATAAACTTAAGAGGATGGATTCATCGATGATGTTGTTTGAAGAGAACCATAAGTGAAAGGTCATTACATGGTTGGCAGGATCTTCCTCCGGTTTTCCTTCAAATTTTGGAATATTTGAAGGTAGTTTGGTAGGCATATTGGGCCATGTGGGGTCGTGTAAAATGGGATCATTCATGAGTTTAGTCAAATAAAAAATGTTGAAAGACACCAAGTATGGCATAGGGGGAGGTGGTGGAGGATTAGTTCCATCCATGGTGTAAGCAGGTAGTGGACCTGACCCTTGAGAGGGATTTGGTGGGATTGTACTTCTCCTTTGAGAAGAAGTTTACCCCTCACCTCCTTGTGAAGGATATCTAGTGGATGGATGTCCTTGGGAATTGGACCAAGCAAAGTGGAACCAAGCAAATATGATCCCAAAATAGTGGAACTCATGGGGGTGTGAAATGATTGAATCGGTGAATTGACAAGACTAGGGACTCCTCCTAGAATAGGAGGGAGATTTTGCAAGCGTCTGGAATGACGGGGATTTTGTGGGTTCCCTATGTTGTCTTACTAGCAAAGTGAATGTGTGTAAAGGGTGATAAGAGAAATAAATGAACAAGAGACTTGTATAACTTGGACCTTCACAAGATAATATAACTCACAATTGCATGTAATCAAATGAGCATCATAAATAAATCAACTGTAAATAAGCATACATGTGGGCAGGTGTATTTTTTCTGCATGGGGGAACAAATAAAACAAATGCTCATGTCCTAAAAGATGTATTGTCATTCCTCTCAAATAGCACTGGACCTTCTAAGAGAACTCAACAATGGGGTATGAAGCCACCAGAAGAGGAACTAGTGAAGGATGAAATAATCAGTTATAATGAGGGGTAGAGGGTGAATATCCCGAAAGAGTGATTGATATTTCTCAATATCCACACAAAATATGATCAAGGTGCAATTGCAGCCCACAATTTCCACCTGGGTAGATGTCCTAAATTTGGTCACTAGGTACCTCGGTAAAATTGTGGCATTTATATTTTCATCCTCAGAAATGGGTCACAGGCTGGTTCCCTTCCAAGAGTTGGGTGACTCAAGGGGGGACGCATAGAAAAAACAGATCCTGGCCTTCAACCCTTCATGGGTATCTCCCTACCTTATGGTGTAAGAAAACTTGATTTGAAGGATTTTAAAAGTTCCTTATTTTTCAACTTCTAATGTTTGAAAATGTGAGAACCAGATAATGGGGGGTTATTTGGATGCCTACCCCATAGATCCTACCTAGAATAAAAAAATTCTTTTGGGGGTGGATAATTTCTTCAAGAAATAGTGGGACATTTCATAGTTCCTTTGGATAAATCCTACTTCAACCTCCACAATTCAAGATGGAAATTATGTGAGTGAGGAGTGACTTTGTGTATGAGCAAGTGAAAGAGTGTGCCAAATTTTAATAAGTTAGGTGTGAATTTGCAACATGTGGACTTCCTGTGGTCTTTACAAATCTGTGTTACCTATATTACTAAGTGTCATTGGTACAACCTTGTGGAGTTTTAAAATCCCTAAATAACTAGAATATGGACATATGGGTCCTTACCAATCCTTTAGACTCCATAACATTGTTTATACTAAGAAAGCTTGAAAAACCTATCCTAGATTTGCAAGCATGTGGAAATGTATGGGCCCGTTACTTTGATCTTTAAACTCCCCTAATAATGTAAACTAAAAAAACCATTTCAAGAAACTATCCTAAGTTTGCAACATGTAGGCATGTATGGGCCCTTACAACATTAAGATGATTTCAAAAAGAAACTAACAGGATCCCTAGGGGGGCTTTGTCCTCTCCTAAATATTTTTTTGTTAAGGGAGATGAAATATCTCCTTAATCACCTTTCAGATTCTCAATATCACTCTATGGTGCAAGAGAAGAGCATACTCGATGATCAAAGTTAATTTCTTGTCCCAATGTAAGTGTTTTTATATGTTATAGCAATAATCTCAACGTAAATTTTACAAACCAAACAAGCCATCCATGTGGTAACCAAAGAAAAAGAGGAGAATATTTGGTTCTTTTTACCCCCTAAGTGCCTATGTTTAACTAACATTTCATATGGGAAAGGACTCTAAGTGGAGTGCATGGGCATTACAAATTGCATGAAAGCAAGAATTTGAAGGCTAGAGGCCTTCAAATCATCACAAAAACCATTACAATTTTGAAAATATGGAAATATGTGTGAGTTATGATTTTGACAGAGGTGCACTAGGTGCATAGTGTGCAGAGACAAGAATCATTTTGGGCACACAGTGCATTGAGTGTGCGTCTGTGGGATGGAATAACTGCACACTTTTGGATACGTGTCGGGAGGAAATTTTTGAGTGAAATTCTCCTCCTCCAACTCAAAATTTGGCTTTTGACAGGTAAGTTTGGGCCATTTTTGGTACCTGTAAGAAAAATGGATTAAAAATAAGTGCTCTCTAAGCCCAGATAGGGTGAAATTTGATACCTTTTCCCCAGTATGGTCGCCAATCTGTTGTATATGTTTCGTCACTTGGGTGAGAAAAACAATGGCACTTGCATGCCTAGTTGGGCCTGCTAGACGAGACAAAAGTTAGTGAGTGGATTAAACAAGCCAAACACATGTAATAAACAAATAAAAAAACTAAGGATATAAAAACTATAATGCATAAAAAACTTAGAACCATAAACAATCAACCAATGACCAAGATTATGCAACCATTGGATAACTATATTAGTTGACAAACACCGTAAAGAAAATTGAGGACTTATGGGTCCCCTCTTCCTCCTTGGGAGGGATCTTGAGTTCACTAATCAGGATATCTTCTTACAATGGAAGAAAAATGGCAAATGATGAAGAAAATTAATGCCTATAACCTCAAGAGTCAAGAGGTGAGTGGAATGGCCTATTGAAATAGTGCTTGAATGCTCCAAGGGGAAAAGATGATTCTCAAAGGAGGATTGAGGCTCATGTTATTATTTAGACAATGAACATCATTTGAGGATGGTGTTACAAGTTCTAAGAGAGCACCAGTTGTATGCCAAATTGAACAAGTGCTCATTTTATCAAAACCAGATTCACTCTTTGGGGCATATCATATCTAAAGAAGGGATAGAAAATGGATCTTGAAAATATTGAGGCCATTAAATAGTGGAAAACACGTAAGAATGTGAAAAAAGTCATATCCTTGATGCATCTAGCTGGTTACTACAAAATATTCATTGCAGGGTTTTTGATAATTTCTCACCCAAACACTTCCTTGCAAAGGAAGGGGGTGAAGTTTTTGTGGACAACAAAATGTGAAAAGATCTTCCAACAATTGAAGTAGTTGTTAACCAGTGCTCCAATTCTGAGAATTTCTTATCCGAATGAAGATTTTTTGGTTTTTACAGATGCATGCAAAGAAGGACTTGGTGGATTCCTCAGTCAGAATGGGGTTGTGATATGTTTTGAATCTAGGAAATTGAAAGAACATGAAAGGATTTATGCCACTCATGATTTGGATTTGGAATCTATAGTGCACACCTTGAATAAGTGGATTCACTACCTCATCAAAAAGAGGTTTGAGCTAAGGACAGACCATAATGGTCTGAAATATTTATTTGATCAACCAACTTTGAATGCTAGGCAGAGCAGATGGTTGGAATTCCTTTTTGAGTACGACTTTGATGTGAAGAACATCAAAGGAAAAGAGAACAATGTGGCTGATGCACTCAACAAGAGAGTGAATGAACTACATTCTACAACCATTAGCATGTATCAAACTGATCTTAAAGGAAGAATCTATGAGGCTGCAACAACAAATTTGCAGTACATGGAATTGGTAACAAAATTACAGTGAGGTAAAATGCAAAAGAAAGTTCAATATTATGAAGTGGGAATTGATGTAATTCTCTTGTATAGAAACAAAATTTATGTACCCAATTATCATGAATTGAGGAGTATGATTTTGAAAGAGATGCATAATGTACCTTATGTTGGACACCTAGGATATTAGAAAATAGTTGCTGCAGTGAAGAGCCAATATTATTGGATAGACATGAAGAAGGAGATTGTTGAGTACATTGCTAAATGTTTAGAGTGTCAAAAGGTCAAGGATGAGCATAAACACCCAGCTGGGTTGCTATAGCCATTTTCCATTTCTGAGTGGAAGTGGGAAGTGATGACAATGGATTTCATCACCAAATTGTCAAAACAAGCAAGGAACATGATTTTATCATGGTGGTAGTGGACAAGCTTACTAAAGTTGCCCATTTCATTCATTTGAAGTTTACTCACAAGGAAACCAATGTTATTGATATTTATATGAGTGAAGTAGCATGGTTGCATGGCATACCCAAGACAATTGTGTCTAACAAAGACCTAACGTTTACCTCAAATTTCTAGAGGGGATTATTCAAAGGGTTCGAAACAAATATGAACTTCAACATAACTTATCATCCCGAGCCTGATGGGAAAACTGAATGAGTGAACCAAGTGATAGAGGATATGTTAAGGATGTATGTGATGGAAAAACCATATAAATGGGAAGATTATCTACACTTGGTATAATTTTCCTACAACAATGGGTGCCAAGCTTTGCTGAAGATGAGCCCATTTGAGTAACTTTATGGAAGAAAGTGCAACACACCAATAAGTTGGAAAAACCCAACTAATATAATAGTGATTGGGCCAGAGTTGCTCAGAGAAATGGAAGATAAAATGTTGAAGATAAAACAAAGTTTAAAGGCTACCCAAAATAGGCAGAAAAACTATGTTGACAAGGGAAGACCTCACGTGGAATTTAAAGTGGGTGATCATGTTTTCTTGAAGGTGAAGCCCAACAAAAGTTCCCCGAAGTTGGGAAATTGTTCCAAGTTGGTAGCTAGATATTGCGGGCCTTTTGAAATCCTAGAGAGGATTGGATGAGTAGCTTATATGAGTGCATTTCCTGCATCTATGTCTATACATATTGTATTACATGTATCATTTCTTAATAAAAATATACCTGATGCTAGTCATGTCCTTGATTGGAATGTGATTCACTTGGAGCAAGAAAGAACTTTTCAAGTGCATCCAGTACACATTCTGGACCGGAAAATCAAACATCTTTGGAATCGAGCCATAGGGATTGTAAAGCTCCAATGGACCTAGTATGATCCTGCGGATGCAACTTGGGAGCATGAACATTCTATGCGGAAAGAATACCAACATCTTATTGAATATTTTTGAAAATATTGTTGTAATATGTAAATATGATGCACTAAGGACAATGTATAAATAAGGGGATGGGATTGTAATACCCCAAGGCCGAGACCCTGTTGAATAGTAATGATGTTTAATGATGTTTATAGATTGGTTAGCTAAGTGTTTATAAGATGGGAGGCTTATGTGTTTATTAGTCCGGAGAGTCTAGATTCTAAGGCCAGTGAGCCTATTTTTGTATATGTAATTATGAAGATCATTAATAAAAATACATTGTTGCATATAGACTAAACACAAAGAAAGAGTTGTGGGGGAATAAGCTCCACTAAGAAAGGAAAGGGAAGGGGGATGAGAGGCTAGGAAAAACGGGCTAAGCTTGAGGGCTTAACCCAAGGAAATATTATAATGTATTTCCCAAAATACTAAGGCTTGGGAAATAAACCATGTTATCCTAAGTTCCTTTGGGGGAGGAACAAGCTCCTGGAGAGCCATATTTCATCTAGGATGCATGCAGTTTTATGGGGGAAAATCCATCGTTGTTGGGGTTCACTGACCATTCTTTCCATATTTTCTCACACATTCACTCACTATCTTTTCCCCATTCACTCATGCACTGAGAAGACAAACAGTCAACCATTTTCCTCCATTGTTGAAACCTCTTCCATTGTGAACCTCTGTAACTTGCATGCACTGGTAATTTGTTGAGTCGTACCCTGATCCGAGTTCGACTGTTGTCTTCTCCCTTTCCCTTTTGACTGAGTATCTAGACAACCAAAGAAGGTTTGTAGGCCTATTAGTCCCTAAAGTTGCACTTGAATGCTAAAGGGCAAGCCAGGGCATCATCAAGTTATTGCAATGATTTTTATAAATAAGGACGTGTTTGGATTTTGAAAGGAAGGTGGATCATGTAAAGTGAAAGAGAATGAACGAAGAAAATAAACTAACTGCAGATCAGTGAGACACCATTGGACATGGAGTCATGTAAACACCATGTTGATCGAAGGAAATCAAATTACATATCAAATAAAAGTTTATATGATGAGTGATAAAAGAATAGGGAAATAACAAAAAGTAGAACACCCATCAAACAAAGACTCTCTTTGCAAAATGGATGGGAAAGGTACTTGAAACAAAACACATAAAGAATAGGCATTCAAAGAAAAATCTATACTGCTCGAGAATATATTATCCATGGGAAACCATTAATTCTCAATGTCTAAGATTTATTCAAGCAATATGAAACAACAAAGTGTAAACAAAAAAATTTACAATCTGATAAGACAATTGTCATGAATCTTCTATGTCAGAAGCAATTACAAAATAAAAAATTACCTTCCGCTTCTCATCATTCACACAATTTTGTTACATTTCTCATATATCTCCTATACCCTCACGGACCTTCCCCTCCCCTCTTCTTAATCGGGTTCCATCATCTTTAAATAACAAAGTATAATTAAAATATTCTTTTTTTCCTGGGAAACAATCATAACTAAAAACAAATCTATGATCTCTTTGCAAAGATCTCTTTGCAAAACAAATGAGACAAATGAGGTTGAATGCCATCAAATTATGTGTTTTGGAGGCTTCTTGACAGTTGCTATGCCACCTGTAATATGCTTGGAAACCAAAATTATGCATCAAAACCTGGAGTTGCCCCCTTGAATTCTGCCACCCGTGTAGATGCTAAGACTTTGATTACTAAATTTCTTGTTGGAATGTGCTTCAGGGTATAACTTCAGGGTATAAGATTCGATCTTCAGTTTGTTGATTTCATGCATAAAGATATGGATATGGTTTCTTTAAAAATAAAACCTTCTCTTCCCATAAAATAGATGAGGATCAAACTCTTCATCCTTATCCTGGATCAAAACTGCTTCTGTATTTGCTATAGTGTGCTTCCAATTTTGAATGATAATTAGAAAGTTCTGCTGCCTATATCTTTTAGCTGTCCTATTTTTATGTATCTAATCCATAAAATCTGGAAGTTGATCTTTTTGTTTACTTGGACCATCTGAGAAAAAGTCCTTGTTGCAAATTATTTTCCTTGGAATATGAAGTTAACTTTTAATTCCCTGTGTGAACTTTTGAAGATAGCTCTCCTATGTATATCACAATAACACCATGGCGAGTAATTATTCCCTGAAAAGTGTCTCTGTCCTATTTTTATGTATTTAATCCATAAAATCTGGGAGTTGATCTTTTTGTTGACTTGGACCATTTGAGAAAAAATCCTTGTTGCAAATTATTTTCCTTGGAATATGAAGTTAACTTTTAATTCCCTGTGTGAACTTTTGAAGATAGCTCTCCTATGTATATCACAATAACATCATGGCGAGTAATTATTCCCTGAAAAGTGTCAATAGCAGTCTTAACTCTCGCTTAAACCCATGAGAGAATATGTGATAGGGAATAATATGTTGTAAGAGCTTTTCAAAAATAGTTATAAGACTTTGGAGCAAGGTTTCTCCTAGCTTTCTCATAACAAGTAATGTTGAAGATTCCTCAAGGCTTTTACACAAAAAAACAAAAAAAATAAAAATAAAGTACCACTTGAGAGCTCTCATGAGAAAAAACAAAATGTGTTCAGGTCAATTTTAATTCAATTAAATGGCCCTTCATAGCTTTCCATTACTAGATTTGAAGCAATCCCTTCTGCACACTGCCATTTTACCTCATATACCAGCTGCTTTCTAAAATCTGATTCCTTGAAGAATGAGATGTGCAATCAACACCCTTCATAACTAGAGATATAATCTCCTTTCAAAAATATGAATATATATGATCCATGATGTCATGACCACGCCCAATCTATAGCATAATTTCCTTGATAGCGTAGTCATCACTTATCTAAATGTTGAATTGACACTTGCGCGTTGCATTATATAACGATGGAACACCTTCGAATATATGCCACAACACTTGGATTTTACCTTGATGTGAGCATAAGAACTGAAATTTTGATGAACACTTGCACTGCTATTAAGCAAAGTAGCTCTAGGATATCCATGTGCGTGTAGACCTCGGTGGTTCTAATGTGTTCCTGATCCTTCAAATTTCTGCGCTCCACTATGACTTGGTAACGCTTCCAACACTTTTAGGTACACCAGCAAAACGTGTTACTCAAAAATTTGGAAAATAAACATTGTAGTAGCTCCTTGAACTGCTTTGGCATTCATTGGTCATTTTCAAACACTTTTCTTTGACAGCTGGAAGTGTTTCGTCCTGTTGTATAGTTATCCATGTGGGCACGAGGCGTGACATTTCCTCGTCATCTATTGGTTGCATTGGTGTTGTTCCTTCTTTATCTTCAACATCCGACATTTTGCTAACAATGGACGTTCACCTTTCAACATCTGTAAACTGAAATCATTGTGACATATTGTGAAATTTGAGCTCGGGTACTTTGGTGTTCAGCTTGTAGGCATGAAGCTATGTGTTGTTGCGTTTAAACCTTGGCCAAGGCTGTTTTTTACTTTTAGTATAAAAACAATTGATTGGATTTTGAATACCGAACTGGAATATTATCATCAAATTTACACATCATGTCCACAGTGGGAATAACAACATAACCATGAATGGCCTTCCCTTGTTGCAGATTTGTTAGTTGTGCATATGCTGAGATGATGCTAGCAACAATTATTTCATTGGATTTGGCACCTGCTAGATCATTTCCTGATTGCAACGCCCATCCTGTGCATATCCTCTGATAATTTGTCATAGGATTTTTTGTTGGCATTTTGCTCGACAGCTGGATGGATGATAGCATAAACTTTGTCGATATCTTGAGCATGGCATACACCAGGCGCTTTTATATCAACTCATAGTCATAATATTGTGATCACTTGAGCGTGTAACCATTGACACTCGACACCTGAGCATAGGCATTTGCAGAGTTCTTTGGCATTTTATGTTTTGCTGTAATTAAACACTTTATATTCACTATATCCCACATGAAACAACATTCATGTAATTAAACACTTTATATTCCCTATTGTTTTATACACATGCCGACGCGTTGTCCAATGTTATGCCCCATTATGGGCTTTCTCCTTGGCACCTAGTGCTGAGCCCATATGCTGTCATATATGAACTTATCCTCGGGGTTTGGTGGATGAATTAGATATGGTTGTTTTCAGTGCTTTGACTGTTGCGTATGGTGGAACATTTTTAACTTAAGAAGTGGCCCGATTATGAAACCCACGACCTTTTGTTGCTCCTTATGTGTCAATTATGCTTCATGAGATGGCATATGATATGGATGAAAAGCCCCTTTCATTGCATGATAAGAGATGATTGGTAGGCTTAACACAATAGATCTTTGACCTCTATCCTAAGTGATTGGTCTCTAGAGTAAATTTCGCTGGTCCTTGTAGGAACAATATTTTTTGGTGCTACAAGAATGATCTCATTCTTGCAAAAAGAGAAAATTTGATATGTAGTATCTGGATACTAACACTAGCTCTTTTTAGGGATGGCATGCTCTCTGAGAGTTGCCAAGAACAAGCATACCACTGTTCATTTCCATCTGTGCAACATGACCCTGTAATTTTTCTACTCTGCAAACATTCTCCTTCTAAGGATGGCATGCTCTATGTGAGTTGCCAAGAACAAGCATACCACTGTTCATTTCCATCTGTGCAACTTGACCTTGTAAATTTACTATTATGCAAACATTCACAATTTTTGCGTTGCGCCTAATACATTGGGCTAGTGGAGTCATTCATACCAGTACTAAAAATCTGCAAGTTATTTAAACTTTAAACACACACTATTGAAATGACAACATACTGCAACAAACCAACAAGCTGAAAGAATCTACATGCTCATATGGCGAGTTTATTTTACCCTACCCTACTCTTAATCAGTTCAGCTGCTCAATTATGTAATTACGAATTTCCAGAAGAACAATTCAAGTAATTGATTAACAAGCCAAACTCTGGTGGTATGTGGAACGTCACATAATTCTTCACGGTTAGAGAGTTATGGCCATGAGAACTTGGAGACCCCAGGTTTGGGTAATGGACCCAAGTTTGTTTGATGGGTAATGGTATGAGTTATGATATATTTTTAGATACTACTATTCTATATGAATAGTACATTTCATGCCATTTCTAGTGGTATGTAGAACGTCACATAACTCCTCACGGTTTGAGAGTTATGGCCTTACGAAGTTGGAGGACCCTCATATGTCATCTAGAAGCCCCAAAAGGTCAAAGTAGTCAAAGTGGTTTAAGAGATTTTAAAAGGTAAATAATAAAGTGAAGTGATGAGTGTATTATAATTCGAAGTGAATACAAAATAAATTATTTCAATAATAAATTTAATGGAGAAATTAGAAGTGGACCCAACCCTAAAATAAGGAAAGTGGGCCTAGTGACCTAGAAGATGTTTTTAAGGAAGCTACTTGGAGAGTATAAATAAGAGGCAAGGCTCTCTCATTTGAATCACACTTGAGAATATTGAATATCTATATGTGTCTGAGGTAACCAAGGATATCTAAACTGGAATCTGAGTGAAGGTGAAGCAAAGAAGGCTGAAATGCAAGGAAGGATAAATTCTTTTGATGGTGCTTTCTAAGGTATGTTATTTACAGGTCATCTCACCATTTTCGCTATAATTTTTTTTCTATAATGATTCAGACTGTGAAATTGCTATGCAAGTGAGAAAACATATCCAAGTATCTGTAGAAAACAATTCATCTTGTGGGTTATTGTATTTTGGGAGTTACACTCCGTGAAAAATAGGGTTTGTGGCCAGTCCCAAAACTAGTCAAAATCATGTGTTTCGGGTAAAAATGTCATAACTTCTTCATAACAGATCCAAATTCAGTGAGACCAAATGTGTTGGTTAAGGTACGGTCTGTAGTATGTTTTGAAACATTTTCAGATCATTTCATCAAATATTTTGTGCAGGGAACGCTCTACAAGGTCGCTCTCTAGAATAAGTCATAATTCAACAAGGTATGCCATTTTTTCTATAACTCCTTTTCTGAGAGGTTCCAAGTAGTGAAACTTGGAGGAATTGCATTAAACACACTAAAGAACATTGTGTATCATTTTCAGATCTTTATACATTACAGGTTCAAAGTTATGATTACTTCAAGTTAGGGTTGTTGACTAATCCAAAACTAGACATGTGAGACTAAAGAAAAGTTTGATGAAAATGTTAGTCTCTTGTTTTTAAAGTTAAGGAAGATTTGCAGGAATGTGATCATATACACTAGGTCTATTATAGAGCTACAAATCATATTTGGATGATGAAATTGATGAGGGATTTTGGTTGTGGTACATGTTGAGTACATGGTTGAGACAAGTAGTTGATGAGTTGGCGCACATACATGAGGTGTATAGTTGATGATGTTGGTACATATTGATGAGTCATAGTTGATGAGGAGTTGACACATGATTGATACATACTTGGTACATGGTTGGATACACTTGTTTATGGTACAGGTTGATTACAGGTTGGTGCATGGTTGATGCACTTGTTTATGGTACAGGTTGATTATAGGTTGAGGTATCGGTTGATGCATGGTTGATGCATGGTTCAGTTTTATTGGTACAGGTTTACAACGGTATATCTCACAATGATAGTATGATAGTGGTTCCATCATTCTACTTCTACTTTAGGGTGGCAGGACGGGGCAAGGACAAGTGGTTGTAGCCACCTTCTGGTTGTAGCCAGAGAACATTGGGGGTTGTAGCCAGAGAATTGGGGAGTTGGAGCTTCCCTCAAGTTGTAGCCTGAGAAACTAGGGGGTTTAAGCCTCCTTCTAGTTGCAGCTGGAAAACAAAGGAATTTGGCGCTTCCAACAAATGTAATTCTTCAAGACATATAAGAAAAAACATTCCGTGGTTTTCTCCTGATTTGGGTTTCCACATAAAACACTAGTGTACTATGTATGTGTGTGATTGTTTATTTCTTACTGCTCATTATTGGATAATAATTCTACATTGATATAGAATTTAAAGAAAAAGGATTATAATTACGATATTACTGATTCACCCCCCCTCTCAGTAATCCAACATCTGTGAGTTGCCAAGAACAAGCATACCACTATTCATTTCCATCTGTGCAACCTGACCTTGTAAATTTTCTACTCTGCAAACATTCACAATTTTTGTGCTCTGCCTAATACATTGGGCTAGTGGAGTCGTTCATACCACTACTAAAAATCTGCAGGTTATTTAAACTCTGAACACACACTATTGAAATGACAACATACTGCAACAAACCAACAAACTAAAATAATCTACATGCTCATATGGCGAGCTTATTTTACCCTACCCTACTCTTAATCAATTCAGCTTCTCAATTATGTAATTACAAATTTCCAGAAGAACAATTCAAGTAATTGATTAACAAGCCAAACTCTTTGTACATGCTTCATCAAAATGAAGACTAGAACAAGAATCAACACTGGATCATAAATTTTATTTTTAGATTTATAGTGAAACAAGGACTGACACTTTGAATTTATGAATTCTTCCATATAGATGACCACCAGATCACAGAAAACAAAAGAAGTGAAATAATGACCATACAAGGTTACCTCTTCTTGTGTAATGTCCCCGACCACCCATGGTCGGGCCATGCTACGCAAGAGAACACTTTCGTTCTCTCATTGCGGAACATACTGTGACCTACCCAGCAACCAACTGAACTATGCCACATTAAAAAATTACTAACTACATGCATTTAAAACATACACACACAACACTCTTGCGAAAGCTTTATATATAAAACGTAACAAACAAATACATTATGTAAATGCACAAATTCAGATTGAAATAATAGTAAACATAAACATGCAACATATACAGGAAATACCCAAAAACCTACAGACAGATATAACCACGCATATGATAAACCCATAAAATAAACACGTAAATAACAATGCAACATGTAATTTTATCACACAATTAACACTTATCTTTTTAAGAATATCACCAACTGCATGCAGACCTTCCACGAATCTCTCAACCTTAGACCACACTGTTCATCACTCTCAACAGTGAGTCACCCCTGAGCTGGGACTAAACTCCACCTAGTAAGGGGTTCCTAACCAGGCTAATGGCTCATGGAAAACAGGAAAGACTCTGTCACAGGTGCCTACTTAAACTAACAGCCTACAGTCTCTCATTCCCCACATGTCTATCCCACCCCAAGAAGTGTGCCCCTTCTCTTCTCAACAGTTCTTCGGCTGCCCCACTTCCCTTCCAGGGCTTCAGCAACAGGCCAGGTAAGAAGTCTCAGAGCCTTGTAGCTGTAGTTTAGCACCTTCAAGAAATCAATTCCCAACAATTCTCTCACCCACAGAGAAATTTCTCAAGGGCCTGACAACCCGCCTCTTCAATATCCCACAGGCCTGACAACCCACTTCTTCAATCCCTCTCTCACGCTAACCAGGTACACCAACACAAAAATGGCTATGGATACCGGTTCAAGTATAGTGATAGGAATGTATGAAGGATAATTGACTGCGTGAGTGAAATGGTCATGGAATCATGGCTGAATCATGGAAGGAATCATGGAAAAGATGATGGTCAAAATGATGGGGCCATGCGAAAATGAGCTAAGTCCCAACAATATGTATGCATGTCCCCAACTTGACACTTGTCATGTTGGGAGCTACTTTGGCCCACTTGTCCCCAACTTTGGAACTTAGGATAAAATAATTATCCATACTTTATGTTTTAAGACATGTTAATATAATATTCATTTTTGGCTCAAGCTCCCTAGCTTAGAGCCCCTTTCCTTAACTTAGCCCCTCTCTTTCCCTAACTAGTGGAGTTTAGTCCCCCATCTCTTTTATCGTGGTCGGTCTATGTGCGGCGATGTATTTTATATTAAATATGAGACATGTACAAAAAAAGGCGCACTGGCCTTTAACATATAGGCTCTCCGCCCTAATCAAAACATAAGCATCCTAGCTTATAATAACTGGCTCACCAACCTATAAAACATATCATATACACAAAGGCTCCCTAGCCTCAACATCATGTGCACTTAAGATGCTGCACGTGGTATCCTGGAATGTGCACACTTCCTCATTTTACTGCGCAGTACATGCGCACACTATGCCATAAAATGTGCATACAAAAATGATATCAAAACAACTCACTAGCTTAAGTACATTTGTATTTACATTTACAATTGGGTTCAACCTTAGGGATATTACAACCTTCTTCTTGAATTGAATGGGTTTCTCATGAGAACCATTTAATTCTTCTTCTCTATAATTGATAACAGTTTTATGTTCATGAGGTACTGCAAAAGGAGAATAAGATCTGAAATATTCAACCGTGTTAAACCTAGCATGGTCAATGTCTTCTGCGGACCTGGGATAGTTGATTTCTACATAATGTTGTTCCTTAATGGATGAAGAAAAAATCTTTATAGTATGCTCTTGAAATTCCTTTATATCCTCATCGAAACCTAAGCCATAGTTGTCATACACCGAATGGCTCCTATTCAAGTCATCAAAATTCGACGTGGGGATCTACTATTCTCCAGCTGAATACTCATCAAAGATAGGTTGATCTGAAAACTTTCCTGAAATATGGAATTCACATAACTTTGCTTCATGACCATAATGAAATAATGAGTGCATATGCGTTGCTTGATCATCTTTGGAATTTTGACTGTAAGACACATTTGAAACAATAATTTTTTTATTGATAGCTACTGGTAGTTCTTCCTCTTCAATAGTAAGGTCTTCAAAAATAGTTTTTTCAGTTAATGATTGATCCTCAAACAGAGAATTAGCAGCAAATTGCTCATGAGGATAAACATTTAGATGATCATAAAAACTATCAGAATCATCATGAGAACATTTCAAATTGTCTTCACAAATTATAGGGTGCAACCTTTCATCAGGTACATAGTGTATCATCTCTACTATTAGCTGAATATAGGATTCAAATTGTTCACAACAATTCTCAATAAATGTATCAAAAGAATAATACCTTTTACAATGCTTGATGAATATTGCATGGAATTCCCTCAAGGAAGATATGCTCGATGAAGGAAAGGACTCGTACCACTGTCATGCATAGCCCTCCAATGAATACATAAACATCTTCATACAGACATCCTCGTGATGTAGATATAGCTGATCTATGAATTCATAAAACTTGATGAGGAGATCTAAAGGATTATCCTCCTTGATTTCTTTGAAATGTGGAAGGTAGTCTCCCCAACTATCCATAGTAGGAAAAACGTTAGGAAAATAAAAAATATCAATAAAAATAAAAGGATCAAACCTCACAGCCACAATGGATTTCATTCAATCATTTGATGCCATTTTGGATCTTCAACTAGTGGATTCACCTATGGATCGTTGAATAGTGGAGTCACCATGGTGAAAGATTTGCAGTCTGAAATGTGTCCACCTTCAGTTCACCATCTAAAGTTGGATCTATCATTGTTGTTATTCCAGAGGAAAATATCTTCGTTGCTTCGTCCTCGACAATCATGCCAAAAGATGTTAGTCCCTAAAGTTGCACTTGACTACTAAAGAGAAATCTGACTATGAGCCTACAAAGAGACATGATAAAAACTTAATCAAACAACCGGCTTCACTATCTTGTTCGATAGGAGTCTCATTACAAATCTCTTATGAAAATTTGTAGTTAAAGCAAAAGTTGTATGATGATATAGATAGCATATGTGCAATACCCAATTATGACCTTGAGTTTGTTGAATACTCTGAACACCAAGAAATAGGTCATGTCTATTATGATCCTATAGCTATCTACATGGAGGAGTTTTTCACTTCAGAATTCCAATCGATTTCTAGTGCCTCTTTTGTTTTTCATGGTTCCAAATCTCTTTGATGTGAAGGTCAAACTGAAAATTAGTTTCTAGTGCCCTTACAAGCTCTAATTATGAGTCTTGTTAAAAACAGTAAAATAGAAGAGTTATTGGATCAACTGTTGGATTGGCTTCATTGGCATTTTTCCATTACCTAATTGAGTAGTGATTTCAACAGTTTAGGGTAGGAGTGTGTGAATAAGCTTGTCTTGACGAGCATTCCTTTCAACAATTTTTCAATTTTCTTTCAGTTTTCATTTTTCAGTATAATTCAGATTTCAGAGTGAATTTGATTCATTTAAGGTTTGGAGCAGATGATTTATTCATTTTCAGTACACAGATCATATTGTTTTTTGAAATTTATCCATAGAGGTTTCATGACAGAGAAAGTTGCAGGTTTTGGGATCAGCTCAATGAACAAGGCTACTTAGTCTATAGTGCTCTTGGCACCTCACAAGGACAGCACCATCCCCAAGTGGAGCCTATGTTACGGTCCTATAATTTTATAGGATAATCATTATGCTGATTGATATCCATTTTTTCAGTGATTATGATTTCAAGGAAAATTTGAAAGGGGGATTGTCAAAACACCCCTTGTTTGAAGAAATTGGAATATTTGTAGCCTTAGGAAATAAAACTATGGTGTAAAGTGGAAAACATTTAGCTTAGCACCACCAAGTGTATGTTTTTATCCTAAGTTGACTAGCGAAAAAGACCTTTTTGCGCATAGTGCCTAACTCCCATGCTAATATCATCGACAACAGTCATTAGCGCCCAAATCGACAGTCCTTAGTTCATTTTGAACCCCCCTAGACCTTTCTTCCTTTAACAATGGGGGGGCTCCATAATGGTGGTTTCCCCCACGTCGGCCCCACCTAACATGGCGCTCACACAACGTTTCAGACCACCCCCCTCTCAAATCCTCTTACCACCTACCCCCCCCTCTAGAATCCTGCCAAACCATTGCTCCAATACCACCTACACCCCCTCTTACACCTTTCCTCCACTCACCCTCTCGCCTATTCATACCCCTTTTCTCACACCTATCACCTCATCCACCTCTCTGACTACAATCCTTACACCTCACCTCTCGTATCTACTTCCCCCTCTCACCACATGCCACATGTCCCCTCATTCCCGATACCATCCAAATCTCTACCTACCCCTATCACTTACACTCCTGCATCCACTCATCCCATATCCCTATTTGACAATTTTCCCCACGTCATCCTATACGTAACCACTGTCCTCCTCCCAAAACTATTTTTGACCAGTCATCTTCTGAGGATATTTCTAGGATAACCAGGTAGAATTTTGAGAAACCAACATAGGTTTTTTCTTAGCACAGAGCAAAGAAAAATAACCTCTTTTGGTTTTTCTATAGGTGTCATCGATTGGGAGAATTGAGAGCAACTTTGGGGCCTATTTTCAAGATTTACTTGTTTCATGTTTTACACATATTTTTAAAATGCAGATACTGGACAGGTAGAGTGGAATTTCATAAAACTGAGATATTTTTTTACTCATAAAAAGATAATCTACAAAAACCTTCCCCGGATTTTACACACATGTCCCAGATTGTGAGATTCGAAGACCCCTTTTGAACCCATTTTTCATAATTTCGAGGGCAAAGAGTCAAAAGGAAAGATGTCAAAGAGCATAAATTGAAGGCATCGATCAGAAACAGATCCCACAAAACAACCTTGACAACTCGAAATTTATTGTAACCTGTCCATATTCCGTGGCAGAAATATTTCTAATTTTCTATGATTGCAATAGTTAGTTTAAATTTTCCTAAAATAAATCTTGATATGTTATGACAGGATAGCTTGTAAATAAACTTATAAATACTTCCCATTTTGAAATATGATGGGTTGGGACCTATTTGTAGGATAGGATCAATATTGTAAGGAAATCCACAGAAACACCATTGATCAGATTTATTGTTATATAGTGCAACATTACATGATTCTTGTGTCAATTTTCATTTGTGAAGTACCTCTCCCTGTATATTTGTTCTTTATGTCATCGAAACTTCTTTCTGCATTCTGATTTATTCTAAGAAGAAAAAGAAACACAATTTTTTTTAATATACACTCTACCTCTCGCTTGGATTAATTTATGTGTTTTCCACTAAAGATTGAAAACATAATTCTTAAATGATGTGTTTTTAATTGGATTTCTAGACCTTTTCATCTCTTCCATACATTAAATCTTTGAGGATCCAGTGAATTTTCCTACCTTGCCCTGCAATATTAGTCTGATAACCTTGTGTTTGATCAATCCAAATATATGACTCCATTTTCCCAATGGCCTTTCTTCCCTGTTCCAACCAACAAATTCAAAAACCAAACCCTGTATTATCATAACTAGCCTAAAATTTACAGCAAACAAAGCTAAATCTTATAAAAAGATCTATCTTTGAGTCTAGTAGGGATAGATCCTAGAATTCGAAGAGGTTTGTGGTTACCTCTGTCAATTTCTTCCTCAACCCGAGAAATTATAGAGTGCTGACATAACCTTTTCTATTTTTTCATTGTGTATATTTTCTATTGTACTGACTACCTTTTGAAATTCAATAGTAATTTAATCTCTTTGTGTGTTCAATGTTCTTTCTAGTTCAACAATTTTGGCCTATTAAGTGTCCAATGTAGCAACTATACCATATATATACATGGAATTTCCCCCTACAAATGTAGTAGAGAAGAGAAAGTATATATGGCATTGTCTTTCAAGTCTAATCCTACCCTCCATTCAATGTTTCTTTTGGTTAATCCCTGGCTAAGAGTCATCTCCCACATTTTCCTTTTGTTTGAACTTTCTCTATCCCTATGTTTTTTTTGTCATATTAATATTATCCCACTACCACTACAACTCCATATAACTCCAATACATGTGAGGAAAAGTAAAAAATTCTAGGTATCGCCATTAGAGGGGTACATTCCTAGGGGAATGCCAACTATGCCCAAACTTGGGGTTGTTGGACTGTTTTTGGCCTCATTTAGTTTCCTTTGTCTTTATCTTTTTGCTTCTTCATTGACCATCCTTTTTTAATCAGCCTCAACAACCAATTTCTATTTCTCCTCTTCATCCTTCTTTTGTTCTGCATCATGCTGATATTTTTCCTCTTTTTCTTCCTTTTCCTTTCTTTCTGGACCAATTTTATAAAAGGCTTCATCCCTTTTGTTAAAATTGGGTCTCTTCTTGTCATCATCTTTATTCTTACATATGATTTCATCTTGTCCCATCTTCCTATCGTTTTGTGACTCTTCATGTTTTCTTTGGTACTTTGCTTCTTCCAATGCCTTCTGGTGTCTCTCCTTTGCTTTTATTTCTTCTTCTCATTCCTTTTCTTATATTTTTTCTTGGTCCTTCTCTAGAAGATATAGGAATTGTTTGCGAATTATTTTCCTCTTTTCCTCTTCCTCCATTAAAATATTTTATTTTGCCACAATATTTGGAAGCATGTATAGTACTTCTTCAAAGAATAAGACCCTCTTGAAGATCTCCTTTGTATAGTTTACCACATGGATTACAAGGTGATTTAGGCCAATAGACTTGACATCATTGACTGCCAAATATTTTTGGTCATTCCCTATAGGTTATCCTATACACAAGCATATCTCTTCCATGGATTCAAATTATTTCCTATAATTCAAGTCATTTAATAATGTGTACCTCCCTATGTTTATGGGAATGTGGGAATTTTTTTCTTATTTCTACCTGAAAGGAAAGAGATTATTCTAGTTTCTATTGTTTGGTAAGAAATCTCCTGAATCAACACCCTATTAGGAACATTTAGGTAAGATATGTGGGGCCTCAAAATGTAATATATCAGATATAAAAAGTATGCATAACAGAAATAAAATGCTAGAAATGGCAGAATAATAGTAATATAACCAGCATAATCTCCCCAATAACACATAAATGATATAAGAACAACAACAGAAATAACACTTTGATACAGAAAGCAATGTTCACGGGTCTCTTCGAGGGGGAAACCTCCAGTCATGCAATGCTTTGTTACAATAATCTCCAAGCTAGGGTTTTCAGACCCTCGACCCTTATTTATACTAAATATGTCTATCAAGAGAAGCATCTAGAGGAAGATCCTTCTAGAAGCGGAGGCTTCTATTAGGTCTTCTTACATCCGCCTTATTCTATTTTATTGAAAGGCCTTATTAATATTGAACTTTATTACATCCGAATATATTGCTCTACCTATGTGCGGGTTAGGACCCTAACATGTCTGCCCCCTTAAAAATAGCCTTGTCCTCAAGGATTGAGATGTGGAAACTACTGCAAAATGGTAGTTGGTTCCCAAGTGGCATCTGCTGGAGTTGTATCTTTCCACTGGACTAGAACTTCCTTGATGGTTTGTTGACGCAGGCGACGTTGACGTTGGTCCAAAACTGCTTATGGTTGTAGCCAGATGGATCCTTCTTTAGCTAACTCGGGAAGGTTGGTTTGAATTTGGCACCTAGTTCCAATCACCTTCTTTAAGCATGAAACATGAAAAACAAGATGTATCTTTGAATGACTGGGTAGAGATAACTAATAGGTGACTTGTCCCACACGCTTGATAACTGTATAAGGACCATAAAATTTGGGCGCTAGCTTCTGACAATGCTTGGCATTGAGGGAAGTTTTCTTGTATGGTTGCAGTTGCAGAAACACCTGATCCCCTTCTGCAAATTGACGTTCAAAGCGACCTTGATCTGCCTGTTGCTTCATGCGATTCTGTGCCATGACCAAGTTCTCTTTGAGGGTACGGAGAATATCCTCTTGAAATGTAAGTGTTTGGTCAACCGCCTGGACCTTCAAGGTACCCGGTAAGTATGACAGAACTGAAGGTGGATTTTGTCCATATACCGCTTCAAAAGGAGTCATGCATGTAGCTATATGGTAGGAAGTGTTGTGCCACCATTCAGCTAGGGGTATCCATTAAGCCCACTCATTTTTCTTTTCAGAGGCAAAACACCTTAGATATGTTTCCAAACACTTTTTGACAACTTCCATTTGACCATCAGTCTGGGGATGATAAGTTGTGCTGAGATGCAATTGGGTGCCCTGTAGCTTGAACAGTTCTTGCCAAAAATTGCTTGTGAAAGATGGGTCACGATAAAAAACAATAGAGTGTGGCATGCCATGAAGCTTGAAGACCTAGTCCATGAAAATTTATGCCACCGTGGATGCAGTAAATGGGTGTTGAAGAGCGTAGAAATGAGAATACTTGGAAAGGTGATCCACAACCACCATTATGACTAATTTATTTCCCGATTAGGGTAAGACGATAATAAATTCCATAGAGATATCCTTCCAAATAGCAAGTGGAATCAGAAGCGATTGTAGTGTACCCGGAGATTTGAATGTTTCTCCCTTGTTGCATTGACACACATCACATTCAACGATAAAATTACGGATGTCATATTTCATACCATCCTAGAAAAAAGAACGTTTGACCCTGTCATAGGTTTTGGTGAACTCAGAGTGCCCCGCTGTGGGTGTAGCATGAAGCTCAAAAAGTACCGTGGATTTAATCTTTGATTGTTTACTTAAATTCAAACGGCCTTTGTATGAAAGATCATCCTGGAGCCAAGAGTACCCCGGGGGAGCTGGAGCATTGGTCTGCAATTGTTGGATCAGATGTGGACTTTTGGGATCTTGTAGCCATTCCTGGAGAACAACTTGGAGCCAATCTGGTAGAATGAAGGAAAGAGAAAAAAGGGATCCTTCTTCTTCATATTTTTGGGACAGTGCATCCACCACCACATTGTCTTTTCGTTTCTTGTAAATGATCTCATAATCATATCCAAAGAGCTCAGTCACCCATTTTTGTTGCTTCAGAGAGGAAATGTATTGTTCCAAAAAGTACTTGAGGCTTTGATGGTCTGTCTTAATTTGGAAAGGTTTCCCCAGGAGATAAGGGCTCCACAGATCAACGACATGCATAATAGCCAATATTTCCTTTTCATAGATGGGTTTTCCCAGATTCCTTTCAGATAGTTGCTTGTTGGTGAAGGCCAAAGGTCGACCCTCTTTCATAAGGACAACACCAATTCCTTTCCCTGAGGCATCACATTCCAAAACAAAGGTCTTTGTGAAATCAAGAAGGGACAGAACCAGAGTGGTGCACATGGCCATCTTCAAGGTTTGGAAAGCTTGAGCAGTGGCTAGAGTCCAAGTGAAAGAGTTCTTTTTGAGGAGAGCAGTGAGAGGTGTTGCAATCTTTCCATAATTCTTAACAAACATGCGATAATACCCTGTTAAGCCCAGAAATCCATGTAAGATTTTGAGAGTTTTTGGGTGCGGCCAGTCTTGCATAGCTTCAATCTTTTTCGGATCCACCCTGACGCCATCCTTGCCAACCAGATGACCCAAGTATTCTACTTCTGAGGAACCAAAAGCACATTTAGAATGTTTCAGGAAAAGTTGGTGATGAGAGAGTAGATGGAGAACTCGATCCACATGAGTAAGATGGTATGTCTAGGTTTTGCTATAGATGAGGATATCATCAAAGAAAACTAAGAAAAAATGACGGAGAAAGGGATGGAAGACATGAATCATGAGGCTTTGGAAGTTGGAGGGGGAATTACACAAGCCAAAGGGCATGACCAAAAACTCATAGTGGCCCTCATGAGTTCGAAAGGCCGTCTTGGGAATGTTTTCCTCTTTCATACGTATCTAGTGATAGCCTGAGTGAAGATCAAGTTTAGTAAAGAATTGGGCGCCACTCAATTCATCTAGGAGGTCATCAATGACAGGAATGGGAAATTTGTCTTTAATGGTCAATTTGTTGAGGGCACAGAAGTCAGGACACATTCTCCAAGAACCTTCTTTATTCAGGACCATGACTATAGGAGAAGAGTAAGGGTTCGTACTAGGGCAGATAATGCCTGCATTAAGGAGTTCCTAGACCATTTTCTCAATTTCATTTTTTTGTGAAAAGGGGTGGTGATACAGACGAATATTGGGAGGAAGGCTTCTGGGTACAAGGGGAATGGAATGATCATGAACACCGCAGGAAGGAGGGAGTCCTTGGGGAGTGAAAAATACCATTTGATGTTTAGAAAGGAGGGCTTGGAGGTCTTGCGGCACTAGGGGTGTCTCTGTTGCTTGTCTGGCATGGAGTTGGGAAATAACACCAGAATGACCTTTTTTGAGAAGATTTTCCATGCGATGGGAACTAATGACCTCAGGTGAACCAATAGTGATTCCTTGGAATTTATATTTGTGGCCTTCCTGGTCGAATTTCATGGT
This sequence comes from Picea engelmannii, assembly GCA_009831015.1. Lineage (NCBI taxonomy): Eukaryota > Viridiplantae > Streptophyta > Pinopsida > Pinales > Pinaceae > Picea > Picea engelmannii. The sequence continues at coordinate 448,582 of ML788503.1, forward strand.
TATTTCCTTAAAATCCATGAGAAATGGACCCAAAGTCCTTAGCCAGTCTGCACCCAACTTAATGTCACAACCGCCCATGTTGATAGAAAACATATGGGATTTTAGGTGGTAGTCATTGATTTGGAGACACACATTTTCACAGCGCCCTCCACATTTCATGGAACCACCATTGCCAATCATGATTTGGAAATTGTTGATGGCATGGATGTAGCAATGAGTTTCTCTGGCAATGCGGTGATGAATAAAATTATGGGTGCTTCCACTATCAACTAGAATGATGACCTTCCAATGCTTGCTGTAACCGATTAACTTGAGGGTGTGGGGGGTGGAGAAGCCAATGAGAGCATTGAGGGAAAGGATCGGTTCCACTTCGAGAGGGTCTGAGGGAGGGGTTATGTCAGTTATTTAAGGTGACTCAGACACAAGGGGAGTTTCAACATCCTCTTCCGAAATATCCTCAGAGATGGCCATAAAAATATTTTGTTCCTTACACTTGTGGCCCGAGAAATATTTGTCATCACAATTATAACAAAGGCCTTTGAGTTGGCATTCATCCATTTCAGGCCTGGTCAATTCTTGGATCTTTAATGGGGCGAAGGGAGTAGTGGGATTTACGGGCTTAGGGTGAGGGATAAAGGAGGGTTTACGATTTTGAGAGGATACAACCTGTTGTGCTTCTTTACCTTTTTTAGTAGACTCCACCCAACTTAAATGTCGAGCCATGAGGACATGGGCCTGAATCTCATCCTTGAGGCCACTGATAAAACACTCTCAAAAGAAAGCATCAGTTATGCCCTCTGTTCAAAAAGCCAGGCACTCAAAGGAAGCTATGAAGTCTTCTATTGTTCCTGATTGTTTCAACTTTGTCAAACGACCCAAATGGTTGGTGTTAGTGTCAAAGCGTTCATAAAGCTCAGTCACAAATTGGGTCCAAGCAATATACCATTGATGGGAAGTTTTTCTCGATTTCCACCATTGCCAATGTTCTTGATCTAGATGGAGAACACCATACCAGAGTTTGTCCAAGTCATCTGTAATGTCGTATAAAGAGAAATAATGTTCCATTTGGGTTACCCAACCAATGGGGTCCGACCCATCAAATTTGGTCACATCTTCCCACGGAAGGCGTAGGTCACGTTGAAAGTGATGGTGCTGAAAGGTATGGGAATGGGAGGAATGTTCACCTTCAGTATTTGGAGGTGCGTCAGAGAAAGGGTCATCTGTAGGGATCTTCATTTTGGTGCAGAGTGATGCAAAAACAGATTCAAGCTGGGTGGTCAGTTTTTTTTTGACTTCCTCCATTGAGGACTGCATGGTTGTATTTATGGTTGTATTGATGGATGAATCGATGGAGGCAACAGTGGCACTGAGTTGTTTCACTTCTTTTTGGGTCTCGAGGAGACCATATTGCAAGGTGTTGAAGCGAGATTCTAGGTCTTGGCTATGGGTATGGGCCATGAGGATGGGTGAACTAAAAAGGGACGGGCGGGGTCAAAACATTTTTCCAAAAAATGATATGGATGAATGTGATAAGGGTGAAGAGATGAATCCAAAGGAATAGGTCTCAAATAATGGTGAAACATTTTCCAGACTCGTTGTTTTATTTATTTATTATTTTTTTTTAACACCTGTGGAGTTATACTCCGGTCTGAAGAATACTGCAGTGATGAAATCCCCAAATGCTTAACCAATAAGAAAAATGTAGTGGTTTGGCAACCTGAACACAGTTCTGCGGCAACAGATCTTGTCTATTTTAATTTGTTTATGTTTTTTTCCCCCAAGGGTTAGGTATTCAAGGGTTCTACAGACAAGGGTTTGTCCTGTGCTATAGCTCTTTGATATACATGCGGGGTCCAACAATAGTACTCGACCCAATATCTTAGGGCACTAACTAAGGAGGATAAATCATACCCTTAGCCGTACTACCCGAATACCCAGGTACTAGAGAGTATCTTCCCAAGTGTTGTTCTCGGTGGCACTATAGCAGTCAGGCGGCCAATCAGTTTATCTAAAGAGGGCTTCAGGAAATCTAGTCCGATCCATACATAGGTGTTTTTTGATGCACTACCACTCGAAGGGGTACCAACAGGGGTTACAAGGGTGGCCAACAGATGTGCGCTTAAGAACCACTTGTATTTCCTACATGTATGAATCCCTCAACTGCGGGTTTATGTGCGTAACGACAGATCTTTGTAGCTTAAAGACACCGGAATACATCTCTACCCTGAAAAATATTTCCCACAATTTCTGCCAAGGAAAGTGCTCTGATACCACTTGTAATATTCCATATATAAAAATTATGCAGAACATAAATAAAATGATAGAAATGGTAGAATAACAGTAATATAACCAACATAATCTTCACAATAACACAGAAATGATATAAGAACAACAATATAAATAACACTTTGATTCAGAAAGCAATGTTCATGGGCCTCTTCGAGGGGGCAACCTCCAGTCGAGCAACGCTCTGTTACAATAATCTCCAAGCTAGGGTTTTCATACCCTCAATCCTTATTTATACTAAATATGTCTATCAAGAGAAGCATCTAGAGGAAGATCCTTCTAGAAGTGGAATATTCTATTAGGTCTTCTTACATCCACCTTATTCTATTTTATTGAAAGGCCTTATTAATATTGACCTTTATTACATCCGAATATATTGCTCTACCTATGTGCGTGTTAGGACCCTAACACAAAATTATGATAGAATCTGATATATGTATAATGTTTTCCCATATGTCAATCTGCAATGTATTTTATGGTGGCCATGTCTTCATGTGATATTATATAGGGTGTATATCCAAAAATTATGGTGTGTAGGGGAGTAAGGAAATAGTCACATATGTCATAAATGTAGTTCTTATAATTGACATCCCACAATTTAGAAAAGTAGACATGGATAGGTTCCTGACTAGGGTCCTAGTCCCATCCAAAAGTGGGGAAGTTTATTGTAGAAAATATGGCATCTATGAGGTATGCAGACATGTAGAAGCTAGGTTTTTTCATACCTGGTGCTTCTTGGACTTTCTGGAATATGTTAAATACTAGCATATATGTCTAGTTGAATATTTTACTAGTATTTACTATTGTATATGCCATCGAAAACCATTTCATCTGAAAGAGGGTGATCATTTCCTCACCATATAGTTTGTAGATCATGGTATTCAACATTATGTATGGTTTCTTGAGTTCCTAGGTAGGGATAAATCATTACCCAAAGTTGACCTTTATTTCTTCATCACATCACCAATCTTCCATTAATTTTTCAAAATCCTTGTTTTCCTTGCCAAATTTCCTAAAAAATGACTCATTTAAGGAAACCATAGGTCTTGGGAGGTGGTATCAGATTCTTATGTCTTTAGACCATAGAGAGGATGTTTGTAGCTTTACTTTGCTTGTGATTATAGTTGTATCTTTTTCAAGATGCACTAGGCACCATATTTCTACATCATTGTAAGGAAACAACATCGGGTAGGAAACTATAAGGTGAATGCAACTTTTTTGAATATTCTGGTAAACTTCCATCTCCCCATTTTGTAAATTTCATCATATCAAGGAAGGTGACTCACCCCATTGTGGTAAATGTTGTTTGTTTCTATGAAGTCACCTGAATCGACTATGGGTGTTGGTATATTCACCATGGGTTTTTTTCCTCTCATGGCCTGCGGATGAGACATGGTGTTGTTCTGACTTTCTGCAATAGAAGAATCCAACATAATTTCACTAGATTAATACAATAGTATGACCAATTCAAATTATTTCATTCACATACCTGTCAGTCTGAGATTATGGAGAAGTCTGATATTAGCTAGAAATCATTGTTTGCACAACACACTTTTCAGAAACTTGCAAAATACAAATGAGGTGTTATTTAGTGTTGGATCATGTTGCCATTGATTCCAAAGGATTGATGTCAAAGGAACAATGTCTTGTCATATTATATTGATGTAGTGATTGATGGATCATGTATTATCCTTGAAGTAAATGGATTGATGTCAAGTGGAGTCATAGTCATATGATGAGATGCATAGATGAAGATGGATCAATGTGTTGTCATTTGATGCATAGTTGGATTGATGTAAAAGACGACTCGTTATTGTATTTTCATGGTTGTACAAATGGATTAACTCCAAAGTGGTCCTCTTATGGTGAAATCCATCATGAGAAGATGCTTTGCGGTGAACTTCGGGAGGACAGAGGTTTGGTACCACCAAAACCCCTGAAGTCTCGAAGTTGGTGAGGACAGTGGATATAAGGATCCTTCAAGATCCCTCATGAATGTTTGATCATGGGGACACGAGTATCAACATCGATATTCTATGGGATCCCATGTGTTGAGTGACGGGGTTGCTAGGTGTCCCTCTCGGAGTGGCACACACTGGTATCCAAAGGACCCTTGAATGGAAGTTATAATCCAAAGAGATAAAGCAGATCTAAGCTGTCCAAGCCAAAGGGACAGGTGTCATCAGATCATCAACTTTGGGTGAAATCACTCTAGGAGAAATCGAGTGGGGTCACACAAGTTGAGAACTCCCAACGTAAATCGTGACCATCGATTTGAGAGAGACACGCATTGAAAGATCATCGACTTTGGGAGAAATCACTCCAGGAAAAAATGAGTGGGGAGAGGTTGAAACTACCAAAGCCCGAAGAGCCGAAGTAATTTATAGTTGTCGATTTGTAGGAGACACACGTCAACAAATAGCATACTTTGGAAGCGGGAAGAAAGAAATGTGGAGTAGAGGTATTCCCTTAGTGGATCCCCACCATCAAATGAGAGGGTCACGTGGCTCATGGTCCTTAACTCTAGAAGAAAACACTCCAAGAGAAAAGGTGGTGTGAGCGTTCAGGACTCTTGAACGTCAAAGTCCCAAAGTGGATCCGAGCCATTTATTTAGATGGATGTGTGGCGCCTAATTTGAAACTTCAGATATGGAGTACTTTAGAGGAAAATGATTTGGATTTATCAGAACTCCCGAACACTGAAGTCCCAAAGAAGATCATAACCGTCGATCACGAGGGACACGTGGTGCTCAATCTATAACTCTAGGTACAAAGTACTTCAGAGGAAAAAGGTGTAGGGATGTCTGAAACTCCTGAACATCGAAGTCCGAAAGTAAATCAGGGTCATCGAAATCCTTGAGGACATGCGGCATCGGATCGTGAACTTCAAAGGTTTTCCACTTCAGAGGATTCACGTGGGGGTCATCTTGGCGCATGTTGTCTTGGCGTCTGGTCATAGCTCGTGATCATATGCAAGTATAAGGGGATGAAAGAACCCGAAGAACTTGGGAGAGGATATATGCTAGCTCTGAGCTCATTTGAGAGCCTGGAGATCATGGCTGGAAAGCTCTAGAAGAGCAGAATGGAATAGAGACCCTGAATGAGGGTATTGATTTTCCTAAGAAGAGAGAAAATTTGAGTCCCTACCGTAGGTGTGTTACAACATCATTATATCTAGATCTACCATTCTGTAATAATTAAGATTCATTCTGCAGTAAATATCATGTCTCTTATAGTGAGCGTTGTATGTTACTAATTCTAAAAGATCAATTCATTCATCATAAACCATTACAAGAAGTAAGACAAATATTCCACTTAGAGACACAAATTTTTACTATGGTTCACCTCTACTAGGATACGTCCACAAAGATCTGACATTATCTACTATTTTATTATTCTTCATCAAGTTCATAGCATTGTGTGCATTACATATGAGGCTATTTGAGGCTAACAAGATCACACCAAGCTCCACAACTTGCGATCTTACCCTCAATTACAATGCATCTCTATTTCTCTCTCCAAAACTAACTCTAAATTTGGCTAAACCTTTCCTCATTCACTAACTGACTCATTAAACTCTCCAACAAGGAATTACAACCTTAGCCTCCTCCATTATCTCACTAACATCTATTTATATTACAAAAATGGGTTAACACCCATTACAACAATGACCAAAACCCTAACCCACAAACCCTAAGTGGATTAGTTTTTTCCACATTATAACTCTCTGAGCATGGTTGGTCGACATCCAACTATTTCCTGGTCACTCTATGTCCTTCTTTCTTCCTTCAAATTTCCTACTTTCCCGGTGCTACTTTTCCCTATTTTCCAGTGCACTTCTTTTCCCTATTTTCTGACACATGCTCCTTTTCTGGTCCATTTTCTAACTGTCTTAATTAATTAATGCATTTTTCCCCAAAATGGATTGCACAAACAAAATGGAACATGATATGAAACATATAACAAATTATTGTAGAAATTCGAAGAGGAACAAGAATTTAAAAAAAGAAAGGTGGCATCTAAAGACATCATTAGAGAACTTAAGAAACAAATATTGTGATCAGAAAATCACAGTGCATATTTCTCATCATTGCATTACATGAGCTATTGTGCAATATAAAATCACATTTGACTTATGATAATGACCTAAGGGGTCTTATTTTATAGTATCAATATCTAACAAACTTCCACACAATATGAAAAATATTCTCCACATATAACCGTCAACAGTTAAAGTTGACTCCAAAAAATCATCTCTGTCAATTCAACTCGATAGGACTCGATCTGAATGACTATCCATCCAAATCCTAGTCGATTTCAAGGCCATTCAATCTAATGACTCACTATACTCAACTATTGGTCAATTGTGTGATCGACATGCATGTTGACTACCCGACCGAATGGTGTGGTGTGTTGGTTGATCACCCGACCGACTGTATCCAGATATAGGTCAACCTCTTGATCAACTGAACCCATAAGATGCGTGATGGACCATAAATGCTTGATGTTACAATAAGGATGACTCCAATCTCACTATTATAACATCATCAAAATCATTTGAGTTCTAAAATGTTGAGATAGAATCCAAGGATGAGTGATGCATCTTCACCTGAAGAGTAACTTGTGATTCTAGAGGATATTTATGCGATAGTGCTTCTTGGATAAACTCAATGTGTCCTTTATATTGCATGGTTATGGGTTGTCCATTTATTGTCATATCCCCATAGAGGTTTGAACATTCTTTGTGATCTTCATGATTTGTCTCTTCTGTCATTAACATGTGTGTAATATCATAAATTCCATATTGTATAGGATCATTGAATGATACAGTGGTGTTCACATTCAACTCCATAATAGAAAAATAATCATCAAAAGTGGGTTATCATTATCAAATCGTTTTTTATTGTGTTCCATAAATTTAAATTGAAAAGGATGTTTTCATCATTGTGCACCCTAGATGTAATATCATTATGAATGGGTCATTAATTGATCAAGTATTGGAAATATTATGATTTTCTGTCATCATTTAGTATTTCATCATTGAAAGAAAAATGTAAATATTATACTACATGATAAGATGATGGATTCTCATGTAGTTAATCATCATAAAAAATATTCATACAAAGAGAATATAGATCTTTAGATTCTAAAAATTATTGGATTTCCTTAGTAGGAGAATTTTTATAGACCAAATCATATCCATTATTCTCAAAAGAAGCATCACTAGTTGGTTCCCACTCTGGATCTAAGGGGTTGAATTTTTCTAATGAAAATTCCCCTATAGTTACAATAGAGTGATGGTTAGAAAATATGTACCCTCCATCTTCCATTATCAGATTAGGATTTTCCTTGAAGGATATAGTCACTATGCTTCCTAGTGATAAGTTATGTTTCAAATCTACAACAATTTCATGAATTGATTTTTCATTCAATATAGATTTTAAGTCATATTTTGAAACATTTTCCTCAATTTTCTCTTTGAAATCAAACTATAGAGTATCATATGTCTGAGGGTAAGCTTGCTCAAAATCTATTGCCACAAAAGAATGTCCACGTGTCATATGGTGTTGAGAATAGGTATCACCATGGATCTATGCAACTGCTACAATGGCTATAAAAATCTAGATTATGAATGTTATGATACATGTTAGCTATATTTGAGAATGAATAATATAATTTAGAAGAGAGAGTTCATGCTTTGATATTATCTACGAATGGATCTCCACAATGTTATTGATTTTATCTTAAATAATTGTGTGATGGTTAGTAGAGGACAATTGATCTATAGGCCATGTATATGTTATAATAACTTAAGTATATGCTCCATGAGTAGCATTCCGGATTAGAAGAGTACTTGCAATATTAATATGTGATGAACATTTGTTGGACCTTGACCAAGTTTTGTGGAAACATTAGTCATGTTTGATCATTTTTGGGACTTCGATAGGCCAGTCGAAGATGGAGCACCCAGGCGGAGTGGAGATCGTGGGATCTTGCTTGTTTTGTGGGATTGTGGATTGAGAAAAGGATTTTTAGGGTTTATGTAATGGCTTTTGGGATGTTGGGCCATGGGTTTACCCATGTTTAGGCCTTTTTTTAATTGTATAAACAAGTATCTAAGCTATGTAAGAAGTAGATCTGGTTGGCTATGTCCACCATATGTAGTAGATCTGATTGGCTTAGTGCATGATTACTAGTGGCTATGTGCATGATAGATTGATTTTGGCTTAGTGCAAGAAGTGTAAGTTCTTTGTGCTATTGAGGAGTTGGCTCTTTTCCTTGACCTTCTTTTGAGGAAGGTGAATCTAGTGCATTGTGCGGAGATCACTTGTCCACTACGGAGTTGGGCTCTATGGATTTGTGCATAGAAGAATATGAATTTAAGGAGATCGAAGACTAATAAAGAAGAAGAAGAAGAAGTTGGTGTACGTAGCCCCACACTGGGGTGAACCACGTATATCCCATGTCCTTATATTATTTTTGCGATATTTCTTATGTGATTATTTTCTTAGTGTTGTTGATGTTATGTAGAATGAATGCATCTGATTTTGTAGATTAGTTCTTAATGATGTGAATGAATGCTAGATCTAAGCTAATGTTGTGTGCTAAGTGACTGAAAGTGTTAGATCTTGGTTATTACTGCGCTTCTCTGTAATGAGAGTTAAATCTGCGATGTAAATGAGGATCATAATCTAATGCATATTGTTGGCTAAGTGCTTTGTTAAGTATTGTAATCATAGATCTGGGTCCCCACTTGATTGTAGACACTTGATTCCTACAACCCCCCCCTTCCTGTACCTCAGGTGAGACTTATCTACTTCTTAGGTGTTTCCGAAAGGGCCAGTAGTTAGGGTTTTATTGTTACGTTGTTGAAGCGTTGAACCATGGGTCTGCCCCTGTGCCAAGAAATGGTTCCATTGCCAGGACTTGAAACTGTGATTGTTGGGAACTGAAGAAAAGAGAAATCTCTGTGCGTAGATCTGTTGCTGTAGTGCACAGTAGTCTACTTGACTTTTGAATATCTGTGCTAAGAAAGAAACGATATCTGAAATAAGGAGGTAATATCTTAAAGCTTTGTGCTCTAGTAAAGTTAAGATAAGTGGAAATGTTTTCTTCGAAAGTATGAATCTAGGTATGTTTGATAGATTTTATTCTAATCTGAATGTTAGGGCACAGATAGAGGAAAGATTTGATCTGAATAAATTTGATAGAAATAGAGAAAGATATGTTATTCCTATGCATAGAAAGAATTCTTGGACTAATAAGTGGATGCAGGAAACTAGAAATAAATTTTTACAGGTATGGCAATGTGATCCCAGTGCACAGTATAGGAGAGGTTGGGGATCATTTAAAAGAAAGAGAGGATTGACATTGTGTTGCAATTGCAGAAGACCAGGACATTTTGCTAAGGAATGCCCTGGTAGAGGTCCTATTTGTCTTTGTTGTAAATCCATTGGTCATGAGGTTGAGGATTGCCCAAGAATGATTGTTAAAGTTGAAAACATGAACATGAGACAAGAAGACTATAAAGAAGGTCAATAAACTAAAGATATGTTAAAGAATCATATAGAAAAAGAGTCAGAGACTATGTTAATACAGTTCAAAGAAGAAATGGATGATCATAGAGACATCAGTTTACCAAAGATCCTGAAAGAGAGACAATGCATAGTTACAAGGATAGAATACTATGACATAGACTGTGTATTGGATGAAGAAACACAAGTGAATATTATGCCATAAAGCACTTGGGAAATTTTTGGAAAGCCTTATATGATACCTTCATTGGGAAGGATAGGTTTTTTTAAAGGAAAGATGATAACCCTATGTGGAAGAGTTACTAATATACCTATGATTTCTCATGAAACATCGGCCGAAGAGGACTTTGAAGTTATTAGGTTTATTGAGAACAACACCCCTTTCCCCGTTTTATTAGGAAAGACTTGGATCGAGAAAGATTAGATCAGAAGGAAAGCAAAAGAGGAAACTACAGAAAAGAAAAAACAAGAACTAAGGGATTTCATAGCTCAAAGAATAGACTGACTGATAGAAGAACGAGGAGTTGAGTCAAAGGAACAAAATGAAAGAGAAGTAGTTGTCAACTTTGAAAGAGTGCAAGAATGTTTAAAGGACCTCTCCATGCAAGAAGAAAGTATGTCCACCCATGCCCTAGCAAGAAAAGAGGTATTATCTCTGAACCCTTTGAAAGAACATTAGCAGTGCGAAGTCACTACACTAAGAACATATAATAATAATAATGGAAAGAGGAATCTAGAGACTCAGATCATAGGAAAGAAGGCAAGGACGCTCAGTAAGAATAATGCCAAGTTAGAAAAACTATGGGAAATTCTAGAAAAGACTTCGCATGAGACAAATCTACAGAACTTGAACCTTGGCCGAATAGAAGAATAACGTAGAATGGGACTTCACCATGGAGAAGCTATATGACCGTTGGAGGCACCTCGACCATTAGAATGATTCTCCAGAATGGCTAGAAATGTAGTTATTGCCAGAAATATCGCCACTGGACCCTTGAGAACGCACCATAACGGATGGATTTGTAGTGATTAAGGAATTCCTACCTGTTGGAATAATTCGCTACGACGTTTCTTATTTAGTCTATCTGAAGCTGCGTCGGGACCACTTTTTGCAAACTGAGATATCTGAGCTAACAGAGAATCAACTGCATATCATGCTATTCTTTCTAGACATCACCATCCATTTGAGTATCTTGCTTGTTTGTTCACCTACCCGAGTTATTTGATTATGAGTGTGCATGTTGAGCGAACGTGGCGTAGTAGAGAAGTATTTAGAGGAAATACTTATAGACCTAATGACTGAGAGAGTCATGTCTATGGGAATACAGGCATCGTCGAATGGCAGATTTCAAGCATCCCCATCGACTGGATGGATTTCTAGCCGCACTGCTGAGAAATGAAGCAAGCACCACGATAATCTAGCTAATGCAAAGTAGATCCCATCGGTCTTGATGAACTACATTTTTCCTTTGGCTAGCATGGTTAACCATGACCAAATCCCACAGGATTTATAGTACACACTAATCATTGCATACATCCTCAAGGGGATACGCATAGTTGGACCTTAGTTAGGACATATTCCAGCTTTAAAGAACATCGACTTCAACCTCAGAGATAGGAAGAACTATGCGATGCTCGCACCACATAGGTCTTTGATGAAGACAACTGGGAAGAAGCTGTGCATAGTCTCCCATACATGGATAAAGGATCTCACGTAGTCAATGATCTTGAATGTAATGAAGATCCCCCACTTCGGTTGACATCAAGAGGTTAACGCTTGTGTAAAACTCCTCATGTCATGCTACCATGGAGGGTATCTTTGGCTCAATAGACGCGTCACTGTGGATCCAGTGTTGATCCACCTCATCACAAAACTGAGTATGCAGGGACTGGACACTCACTAGTTCTCCCCAGGGAAGACTTCAGATCACTACCTGTAACAACATATAAAGGAATACTATGATGATGTAGAGAAGGGAAAGCGAGGCTACAAGGTAGCCTCCATCCAATATGGTGCAGTACGCCTAGATTTTCATCTTATAGATGGTAATATTTTCATAAAAAAAATCTCGATGTAGGTCACAGGCTTTGTAGTAGACCTCACAGGGAAGTGTGTAGAAGGAATGCAAATGAACTGGGTGAGTTATCTCATCAACGAGTTGGAGAAGGATTGTCGCGAAGCACAAGATCAGGGATATGAGTTTCATTTCAGTTGGCTATTGATATTGATCACATTTTTCACTTGGAAAATGCCAAAAGGAGCATCTTTCCTAGAAGTTGAGCCATCGGAGACATTGGCTGCAAGTTTCTCCACCTTGGGGTATACCAACGATATGGCGAAGCAGTGGAAATTGAATGCAATGTTCCATGATTACTACTTACAGTTGAAGCATGCCATTGAAGCACTTCCACGAATGACCTCGAAAACTTTGCATCAGTATAGGCCATTAGTGAAGTTCTGCATAGATCGACACTTTATTTACGTCACCATGCACAGGGATGAAAGTAAGGAGGAGTTGCAGTCCTATTACAAGTTGATTGACAAAGACATGGAGGATATCACCAAAGAATGGCCAACAGAGTTCCTCGTACCAGTGGAATATGTAGATCTCTTTGATCCCGACATCATCGAAAGCCCCTTGGTCACTTGGGTCGAACATGATGGACATACTAGCATGAAGAAAAAGAATAAAAAGGAGGAAGTACATAACATAGAAACCGATGAGGAGGACAACACCTCAGAGGAAAGTAGGTCAGAATGATCTATAGGAGGAGGAGGAGACGAAGTGAACCAAGAAGAAGGAGGGGAAGAAGGAGAAAAAAAAGACAAAGGAGAAGTTACGCCACTGAAGGATCTCCTTACAAAGGATAAAACATCGAAGAAAGGAAGGTTTCCCCACAGAAACCCTCAGCATGAAAGAAGACCTGAGCCAATAATCCTCAATCGAAGAATGTGCTCATAGTGGATGATGTCAATCTCATCATCGCAGTCATGGAGGACGCATTAGAATATATACTAGAGAGACATGAATAAAAGAAAGAAACATTGTATTACATAATAGAGAAGGATCTCAAGGACATACAACAAGCTATCCATTCAAGCCATGCAGTATCTACTGCGCCTTCTTCAGTGAAAATTTTAGAATTGGGGGATGAGCCCACCCAATTATGACAATTATCATATGCAATAGAGGCTCGACTTCGTCGATCCCAAGAAGAAGAGGAGAAGGCTACATAAGCCACGAAGCAAGAAAAGGAGGAGTTCTTAGAGAAACTTCAAGTTGCGTAGTAGGAGAAGGATGAAATCGGGGCGATGTTCAAGGAGGACAAAGCGAAGATGCAGAGAGAAAGAAATTAGTTACTCACAGAGAAGAATGTGGTCAAAGAGGCAGTGGCTAAAGCACTTAGCTCTGTGTTGGGCTTGGCACAGGAGGAACCAGATTCAATTGAGATGCAAGTGGGGAAGCTTGTCAAAGCCATTCAACAACTTCAAGCAAGAGTAATGGAGCTGGAAATACAAGAAACGCCTAGCACTCTGCAACAAGTGCGTGACCAAAGGGAGGAAGCTACTAAGAACATAGTAGAAAGAATCAGGGAACTCACCTCAGAGTGTAAGAAACTAAGTGATCAGAGTACGCATACCTATGAGCGCCTTGTAGAAGACCCAGAGCTGAAGAAACTGGAATCATAACTCCAAGAGGTGAAGCAATAAGCGTCCACTGTGTAAGCACAGATGAAGTAGCTTACCGCAGTCGAGAAAATGAAGTGATCACAGGAACAACACACAGTCCAACATCAGTTTAATGCCATCCAGAGAAAAGTCATGGAGGTGAAATAGAGACTCCAACCAGTGCAAGACCAAGCCTACATGCTTTTTGAAGATATTGAAGGCCAAGGCTCGCAGCTAGACTAAGTAGTTGCAATGGTATAACAACGCCTAGAAGGGCATGTTATAGAGCAAGTAATTCAAGAGTTCACTAAGCCAGAGGCTCTAATGAAGCAACAAGTCGATGTATCTTGAGCTAAGCTTGAGGCCTTTGAAGCAACCCTCCCCAGATCTAACTGACCTTGGATGAATCACAGGTGAGTGTTGGAGGCCTGTTGGCCCTTAACCAAGTTTTGTGGAAACATTGGTCATGTTTGACCATTTTCGGGACTTTGATAGGTCGTTCAAAGATGGAGCACTTACGCAGAGAAGAGATCGCGAGATCTCATTGTTTTTCGGGCTTGTGGACCGATAAAAGGGTTTTTAGGGTTTATGTAACAGGTTTTGGGATGTTGTCCTATGGGTTTACCAATGTTTAGGCCTTTTTGTAATTGTATAAATAAGTAGCTAAATGATGTAAGAAGTAGATCTAGTTGGCTATGTGCACCATATGTAGTAGATCTGATAGCTTAGTGCATTACTAATATTGGATATGTGCATGATATATTGATTTTGGCTTAGTGCAAGAAGTGTAAGTTATTTGTGCTATTGAGGAGTTGGCTTTGTGCCTTGACCTAATTTCGAGGAAGGTGGATCTAGTGCATTGTGAGAAGATCACCTGTCCACTGTGGAGTTGGGATCTGTGGCTTTGTGAATAGAAGAAGATGAATGTAAGGAGATTGAAGACCAATAAATAAGAAGAAGAAGAAGTTGGTGGATGTAGCCCCACACTGGGGTGAACCACGTATATCCTGTGTCTTGATATGCTTTGTGCGATATTGCTTATGTGATTATTTTCTTAGTGTTGTTGATGTTATGTAGAATGAATGCATTTGATGTTGTAGCTTAGTTCTTAATGATGTGAATGAATGTTATATCTAATCTAACGCTATGTGCTTAGAGATTGGAAGTGTTATATCTTGGTTATTACTTCGCTTCTATGTAATGAGGGTTAAACATACGATACAAATGAGGATCATAATCTAATGCATATTGTTGGCTAAGTTCTCTGTTAAGTATTGTAATCATAGATCTGTGTCCCATCTTGGTTGTAGACACTTGAGTCCTGCAACCCCACCTGCCTCTACCTCAAGTGAGACTTCATCTGCTTCACAGGTGTTGTCGAAAGGGACGGTAGTTAGGGTTTTGTTGGTGTGTTGTTGAATCGTTGAACCCTGGGTTTTCCCCTGTGCCAAAAACATTTGTATTGAATGGTGGTAGAACCTTAGGTGAGTACTAAGTCCAAAGTGAATTGTAGGTTATCATAGATTTGTTGAGTCTCAACATGTTCCAATGTTGTGACTATATTTCTTACAATAGTGTGAAAAGGTGCTTGGAATGGTGTTGAAGGAAATAATTGCTCCATGGTCATTGAGAGTAGAATGGAGAGATGTGTACGTAGGTGAAGGTTGAGGGTAAATCTGGGAACAATGTTATAGTTAATCCTTCAAGGAGAAGATTTGGGAGTATTTTGAAGGATGTAAGGAGGATGAAATAGAGAAATATATCTTGACTAATTATTGAAGAGTATAACATTGCAATAGGTATGTTGCATATGTCGATGAGGGGGAACATAGAGGGATTTGATAGTGGAGGGGGAATTGAGAGAAATAAAAATACAAAAGTACCCAGGAGTTGGAAGAGGGGTGTTTTGAAGGATATAGTTGGATGGGTTTTAGGGGGTAAGGGTCACATGATAATGAGAGTTATCTGTGTGTGAGTATTGGGTGTTGGTCTGGTGTTTCAAAACTTGAAAATTTGTAGTAAAATATGATTTTTGTTTATAGAAATGGCGTTAGTATTTAGGGAAAGAAGACGGTAGCCTTGCAAAAGTAGATATTGATTGTGGTAGGTTAGGGTGCCAAAAAATAAAAGTTGAAGAGAAATGTTATAGGTTACTAAAAAGAGAATAATGAAGAAAAGGATAAGAGTTATGCATAAGTCATCAAAGACCTTATCAATAAGTAATAATGTGAGCCCTCAAAGGAGAACATTCCAGAAATAGAGAAGACTCAAAAAGAAGATTACAAAAGAGAAAGATACCAAAGAACACTCTTCACTTTCAAGTATCAAAGAATAATCAACCATTGTTAAGGAAACAACAAAATAGAGGATCGTGATCATCCAAGGCGTGAATTAGAAAGGACTACATTACAAAGAGGATCATTCACTCCCAGGTATCAAAGTTTCTTTTATGGTTATTTTTTTCTTGTAATAAATTTGGACATAAAGTTGTAGATTGCAGAGCATATGGAAGAAATGGTCAAGAAATAAATGTTTATGTGGCCCCACACAATATTGGATGTTACAAATGCCACAACTATGGACACATAGCTTGTGATTATAGAAGCATGATGAATACATCCATGAAATGAAACCCTAATATCATATACAAAAAGGTTTGGAAAAGAAAGAAAGAACAAGTGAATGAAGAGTAGGTGAATGAAGAACAAGTGAATGAATAACTCCCAAAAATCATATTCTCAGGATTTTCAATGGTGCGAGATCATGATGAATCTACAAGAAAAGAGGAAGATGTCAGAATTCAAGAATATAATGTCAGAATTCAGGAAGATGATGAATCCATAGGAGAAGAGGAATATTACTCTGCATTAGGGTGGATTCTTCCACCCTTCTGAGCCATCCATCTTGGAGAATCCTGGTAAATATGAATATTGAAGAGGGGGAGTCTAAGCAGTAACTCTAAAAATTAGAGAACTATCTTTTGAGTAGTTTGGAGTTTTTGCATATTTTGGGAAGGAATTTTCGGAGTGGTTTGATGAAACAAGTTAAGAATGTCTTGTGACAACTTGATTGATTAAGGAACATATTCTGAAACACATCCTCATGTAGGTATCAAATGAAAATTAAAAAAAATATCATTGAAACACCTTAGAAGAGATTCATGACTGTATAGAATATTTGAGGCATGTATTTATATAGGAATATGTTCAGTACAACACTTTTACCCAAGAACCCATTACAATTTATAGTTTTACACTAAGGGTAATCTCATTACAATGTGGACAAAATGTCCCAAAATCCTAACTACTTTCCTCCTTTTGTACACTGACTCCTAAACATACTTCAACTACTCTTCATGCATGCTACTCCTTAGCCAAAATGTCATCTGATATGTTCCTATGTGATTCCAAAGACTTATCAAAACTTATCCAAAATTCCTATCCAGCATGCCCCCAACACTCACATGTGGCTTGTCTCGAGCCACTTAGGCCTTCTACCAATTTGCCATGAAATTTTTGAATGTTTCCTTTATTATAATCACCTTCTCCTTTACCCCTTTTTACTTATGTAAAATTGTATCGACTTTTTCTAAAGTAACTCAATTTTGCGTCTTCTAGACACTTTATTCGACTGCATGTTTGACTATACCTTGAGTGGCGGCTAAGGTCGTTTTCACCCTTGTTGTTGGGAAAAATACCCTATGGACTAGCAAACTAGGGTCAGACTTGCATGCAGATTTTGACCGAAAATAAATTACTTTTAAACCTACAACCCAAGATTAAAACCCCTCTTTCACAATGAATGCATGAAGAGAACCACCAACCTTAATACTGTCGTTTGATGTAGATCCTCCGTTGCGCTTTGACCACTTGCTTGCGCTGCTCCTTCCACAGATAACCTGTAATCAAGACAAATAACAACTATGCATGCATGCTACTTTTCTATCTAAGGGTTAGAAATCAAGCATCAATTAACCAAACCATAGATAACTCATGCATTGGGACGGGAAAAGTATTCTTTTTATTAATGAAAATGAATCAACTTACAATCAAAGTCGAGACTGGCCACCGCTCCTTGAACTTGATCCTGGGCTCCTCTTCTTCTATCCTCCAACTGTTTTGCGTTAAATCTCCCTTGGCATGAGGAAAGGCTAAAGGGTTGGGACAATGGATTACATAAATGGGCAGAGTTTCTTTGCTATATGTTTCCTCCTCCAAATGGTACCCCTACCCCTTCTTTTATAGGCTAGAAGGAGCTAGGGTTTTGGACGAACCCTCAGCCATGCATGGATGGAAGTTTCAGTTAACTGACCCATAGCTTTTTGTTCCATCGACAACTTTCCTTTTTTCATGCTTTGTTAGGTACACGCGGGCTGTAGTGAGCCAGCCAGCATGCACACGCGTGCAATAATGGGTTAGGGTGCGTGGGCCTTGACACAAGAGGATTTCCAAAGAGTTGTTCAGCAGATGTTTTAGCAATGAAGGGATATGAGTTGGCCTAATGCTAGGTAAGCATGTGTGGTGCAATTTAGGGTTATAACAGATGCCCCCTAACGTGTGAGGTGAGAAGAACATCTGATGGCCGAAATACATTACCAATCTTTTACCAATATTTACTGATGTGCTGAATGAGTGAGCCCAAGGATCAGGAACTAGGAGGTGCCATCTGTAAAATAACAAATGTCTCACCGAGGCGGGCATACCCATGCTCGGGATAAAATATAACCATGGCTACCAATCAAATACACTATAGATCCATGTCAAATAACTATAAAGAGTAGCCGCGAATAATACACAGTGGAGCTACATCTCGAAATCAGAAAGATAGACATATAGAGTACCCATCTTCTAGAAGATGATTTGGTGTGATGGTTGTACTTCAGAGCTCGAGCAACAACTTCAAAATCTTCTAAAACTCAGGTAGGAGTGTAATATGAGTGTACAACTACACTACCCAGAGGTCTTTGACGGCTCGTCGATTATGGACTTGATAATCTTGATGATCGGACTGAAGGCTTCAATGATTTCAAACAAGGACTTGATTGGATGTTCAGGATGGTCGGGTATGTAGACAAGAGACATATTGCAGAGGGGCCGACTCAGGCTTAGTGACAAACTTCCCTTGGATAATAGCACAACAAATGATAAGACTCGGGCAACATATATGTTAATCATAAGTCTACGAAGCAAGAGGCAATGCAAACTCTCTATATGTTTGGAAGAGTAACCAAACAGTGGAGGACACAACTCTATATAGCGAGAAAAAACTTCCTAAGGTCATACTACATCCCATAGTCTGATGATCAAACAGACAGATGTGCTTTATCCAAGGGCGACTCATTATGCTACCAATAAAGAAAATACTTTTCCCTTCCTCTTTTTGGGGTATATTTAATTTTTTTTGTTCTTTTTGGTAATTTTTGAAAAAGAATAAAGGAATATTATGTTACAATGGAGGAACGAGTACTAAAAACATACAATCTCGAGGCACAAGGACAAGACTAATGTTCTGGTAAAATGATACTCGGGAAAAATCCTCCAGCGGTCAAATGTGTTAAGACGTAGAAGCAAACTGTTACAAGGCTGGTGGGTAAGGTATGAAAATGTGGTTGATAGAACACACAATGGTAACGTCCTTCGATGTAAGTTTAATGAGCCCAGAGAAGGTAAGCTCAGTGGTTTTTCATATTTAGAGAGTCTGAAAAAGCATAAAAGGAGACTCCACTGGGGTACCTTTTTCGTCAATAGTCTAGTCGGTTCAAAAAAGGGATAAAAGAACACCGATTAGATGTCAATTCAAAACCATTCTAACGAGTGTGGCAAGGACAAGATCACTCAACTATTTTTTCACTTTTAAGGAGTCTGAAAAAAGATTAACTATGGACTCCGTCAGGAATATTCTTCTGGACCAGTTTAATGAGTGTGAAAGAATAAGGTCACTCGACGATCTTTTCAATTTTAGGGAGTCTGAAAAGAGCTTAACTATGGACTCCATGGGGGTTTCTTTTTCATAAATTTAGTCCCTCGGGCCCGAAAAAGGAATAAAATTATACCTGAGAGTACTCTTCTAAAGAATGGGAATTCAATAGAGTATACCTTTGTTTGTACAGTTGACCATCCAGACCGAAAAAAGGGTAAACTACCGTTGGACAGACGTGACTTCAAATTTCAGTTTAACGAGCGTGAAAGGTCACAAGATCGCTTGACAATCTTTTCTTTTTTAGAGGGTTTGAAAAGGGTTTAAAAGGAGACCCGTTTAAGGAACGTTCTTCTGGACCAATTTAACGAGTGTGAAGAAACAAGGTCACTCGACAATCTTTTCATCTTTAAGGAGTNTGAAAAGGGCTTAAAGAAGACTCCATAATGGTTACTTTTCTCAGTTAATCTAGACGAGATCGAAAAGCATAAATGCAGTCTCACCGGATGTTTCTTTTGGATCTCAAAGCGAGCTTGAAAAACAACAAAGGTAGCCCATGATCGACACTTTGTGGGTCGATGTCAGGTATCTCTTCGTAAGACCAAGCAAAAACATCGCGGAATTCTTTGAAAAGATCCTTGTAAATTTGAATCTCTTCGGGGGATCAATCCGCTCTGACGAAGACATTCTTCAGGATGCCAGGGTTTTGGGAGATGTTGATGGGTATAGTTTCAACGATAGTCACCATATTCCCCTCAACATAAATTTCTTGTGTAGCTAAGAGATTAATAGGACATGGCTGATCTCTCGTCATGGTAACGGTGAATTCTCCTGCTTCGATTTGGCTTAACTCTGGGAGGAAATATGATCTATGATGAAGATCTTCCCAAGGTTTTTCTGGACTAGTCATTGCTTCGATTACTTCTTCGTCAGAAGGCAAGACTAATTCTAATGAATCGACGTTAGCGAGAGAACCCTGAGCCCAAATAGGCTCTAGAAGTGGATCTAACTCTTGTACAGGAGTCAGATCAGGGTTAGCTGAAGCTTGTTGGACTAAAGAGTATGCTACTTCAGCTGCCGACAAGGGCATGGACATGCTGGAGTGCCCTATCTCATCCATCGTGGCTAATGGGGAAGGAAGAATCCAAGGATCCTCAAAGTAAGTCGTGCAGAACAACGAAACCTGAAAAATATCAACCTTATGGTGATTAGATATAAACTTGACATCGTCATGAGGAGGTGGGTAATCAAAGGTACCCATAAAGGATGGGCACAAACCAAATCCTACGTTAACGACACTTGGTTGAGGATTATCAATCATGGGGACCGTGGATGCCCCCAAAGCTAGGTCAGGTCTAGAGAAGGACAATTGATCGATGGTCACTATCCAACCCTCGTGCGGAAACAACAAGACTCGGAAAACTGTAGCAACCACAGCTTGCATAGAATAAGTCCAACTTTGTCCTAACAAGAGATTATAGTTGAGGGGAGCATCGACTACCTCTACTTCTACGCACACGGTCTTCCCTCCTAACTGCACAGGGAAAGAAGGAATGATACCATGTGGTCGGAAAGAAGGATCGTCGAAAGAAGTGAGGAGTAGGTGATGGAGACAAAGTGGGCTGGCCAATGGCCTTCCAACATGCTAACGACATAACGCATGTCGAGGCACCCTCGTCTACCATTGTGCGGAAGATATTCTGTGTAAAAGTTTTTGTGGGATGAGCCAATACTATCTGAAATGATACATGGTAAGGCAGACGAGGTTTTAAGTCAGTTGTATCTAACATGATGGTACCCAGATTACAAGTCTCAATAGAGCCCAAAGCAGTTAACAAGGCTTTCCTCTGAGTAGGGCAGCTTTGGAGGACCTCCAAAGCAGACATCGCACAAGGGGTTTGTGATAAATCCTCCACCACAGAGTAATTCTGGGCGGCCCTTGCGTTTGGGTTGTGAGAAGMTTTTTTAAATGCACCCTTTGGAATGCGTGTCATTGTTTCTCCCAACGTCTTCTCGATCTGTAGAGGAAGAGATGGGAGGTCAACCTCGTTACCCTTCTCAGAAGCGTTTGATTTACTATAGTCGTGTGCTCTAGTCATTATTAAAGCATCACCCCTAACCACATATACGTTCGCGGATGAGAGATTGTTTGGAGGAGGGCAGGCTTCTTGGCTGCCCCCTTCTGTGCTTGTAGAGGCTTCAGTTAAATTTTTCCCATGTTGAAAGGGATTAGTCAACACTGCTTGATGTTGTTGTGTGACAAACTTCTGGGCCTCTGCAAGTTGAGGAAAAAGATGGGTCGGGTGGTCCTCCGCACACAAATAGCACAGGTACCTCACCTTCCATTTTTTCGTCGTGTCCCCGCCAACATTATCAGTGGGTTTTTTATCCCCCTTACCCTTCTTTCATTTTTTTTTCTTCCCTTCAGGCCGCTAGGTGGCCTTTGGGTTAGTCGACTGCATGGAGTGTACTTCCAACGTTTGGGTAGGAGCAGCAGCCAAAGTAGTAGTCCAGCTGGACATTGAGTGTTGTATAGATAACTGTTGTAATTGTTTTGTCAATTGCTCAGCGGGCTTGGTTTGTCCTGAACCAACAATACCATCGGCATGTGGTCCAACTCTCTGTCTAGTTTTATCCAGTATCGATCGTGGTGCATCCGGCAGGATTTTGTATAATAAACCAGACTGAGAATAGATGAGCTCAAACTGTTGATCCCTCATGATGACATATTCTTCGGAGAAAACTCCTGAAGTCGCGACATCTTTGGACAATTGTGGGACCAAAGACTTAAGGAACCACAAAAGCAGGAATGCTGGTGGGATTGGTACTTTGATTAGACTCTTCCGGTGTCTCCACTCTCAGATATGATCAGAGATATGGTCTGTGGTTGTCTGTTTGAAATTGGCGAGAAGCTCTATGCTAGCATCGTATCTCACAGGTAACTAGAAATGGTTAAGGAAGGCCATCACCAGTTTTCCAAATGAAGAGTATCTTGAGCGATCGAGCTCGATATACCATTTCGTGACACTCCCGATAAGAGTACGTTGAAACAATCACAACTGTATGGAGTCATCTTTCAATGAGTTAGATGAACACCAAAGATGGAAGGTAGTCACATGATCACCTGGATCTTCATTAGGCTTGGCCTCAAACTTTGGAATGTCCGAGGGAAACTTCATTGGCATAGGAGGCCAACACGGATCGTGACAAATAGGATCATTTAACAACCTTGTCAAATCTCGCAAGTGTAACGTCGCCAGGAATGGTAGTTTGGGTTGCTGCTGATAACCTGGGAAAAAGGGTCCTGGAGTTTGACTGGCACCAGGTTGCCAGGAAAATTTTGGCTACTGGCCCAGATTCTGGTAGAAACAATGGCCCTGAACAGCATAAGGATTTTGCATCTATGGAGACATCATCGGCTGATTTCCCATAAAGGACATCGGGTGTTGGGCATGCATCATGTTCAAAGGACTTTGGGAAGGATTACCCCATGCCAATCTCGATGGGAGAGGCATAGTGGTCTGTCCAGGGTTCCATCGACTGTGGAAAGAATTACCCCAGAACGACATTCCAGAGGAGGGAATGGATCCTTGTCCTGAGTTTCAAGGTCCTGGTATATGTGCCCCCTGCGCAGGAATAGTACCCTACGCTAGAGTAGGCTGTCCAAAAATGGGATTGCCCCCAGATGGGAAAGCGGTGGATGAGAAAGTGTTGTTACCAAACGTCTCATTCCAAACAAACGGTGTCGAACCTACCAGCATACTGTGCGCAGGTGTTCCTTTACTCCCGGCTCCAAATAAACTAGTATGTGTAGGCTTCCCAACGGACTGCTGATGCAGACCACCAAGCGAAGGGGACGAAGGAGGGATATGACCTCCAGTGCAAGGAAACACGTTAAAAGGGACAGGAATGCCCCCAAGTTGACCTTGCAGAGGAGTGTTAGAGCTCCCTGCCCCCAGACCCAAAGTCGGTAAAGTGGAGTAAGTGAGTCTAGGACTTGTACCCGAACTAGGCATATCGTATGAGAACGGAGGGCCTGTCGCACTAGGTGTGAAGGGGGTTGTGGCCGCCGCCATAGACGGGTCCGGTCCACTGTGCAACGTAGTTGTGGCTGAGAACATGGTGGCTCAAACCGACAACGGAAAGTTAGGAGATGCTTCTCCTATGGTAGAAACTGTGGTGGGAATGGAAGAATTCCCAGAAGAAGTAACAATGTTTGTTTCCATAGCTGTGTGAGGCACTGTTTAGCATTCATGAAATTGGATTGGTGTAGTAAAAAATGCCCAGATATCAGTGGTTGGGGTTTCAACCGAGACAAGATTGGTAGTTGATTCCTCCGGGAGTTGTTCGGACTCAAAGGTTTGTAACACGGTTGCTTCGAAAGACCCTTGTTGGTCTAGCTTCTGCCCTAATGGTGGCGGGGGTGGCTCCAGTATAACCGGCAGCAGGCCCAGAAGCCTTCGTGATCAGCGGAGCTCGAGATCCTCCACTGTGTGAGAAGATCCAAGACACGCTAAGGTATTCTACACGTTCAAAAGTAACACACACGAAAAAGAAGCCCCTAAGAGATAAGACAAGCAACCACTAAACTATTTGGAAGAACAGTTACAAAAAACAACACTAGAGAAACTTACCAGTGCAAGTGCAACTCGAATATAGAAGCACCCTCCAGGTATACTCTACAAATTGTGGCCTGATGTCTATCTTAGGTACTGTGGTATACCCCCGCAGTCACTCGTGTATGTCCCTAAAATGATTGGCAACTAGGTTGCCAGCACGCGAACAGTCACCATGCGGGTACAGTCGAAAGTCGGGTAGACCACAATGAGCAGGGTATCAAGCCCGAAACCTGTCAAGGGTATCGATAGAAAATGGTCCAAAAGACAACTGAGGACCTTGAACAGATTCGAGACCCACAAAGCCTCGTGGCAAATGCAAATGACAGAATCTCAAAACAAGCCCTCGATATGTGTTCTCCACTACGATTGGTCCGGCTTTAGAGGGGTTATCTCTGCTACCTTTCCGCACGTGACCTCGTGTTTATCCCCTGTGTTAGAGGGGGGTCCCGGATAACTTCCATGAAACTGGACTTCTACACTCCCTATCATAGACTCTAATGTTTGGTTTTGAATGGCCTTGGAGAGTTTCCTCTCCAACCTAATCCAAGGCCCTAGTCCTGAACTAGTTTGTGAACCCTACAAAAATAAAGTCTAATAGATTTTAAATTATCATTGCTTTTAAGGATTTTTCTTATTTCAAGGGGTATGGAGGTGAAACTGATGGTGTATAAATACGAAATCAAAAATGAATGAAAAAAGCTGGAAACAAAAGACTTTTAATAAATGCAAAAATCAACAACTTTTCGCAAGGAAAGATTTCTTTTTCTTTTCAATTTTTCTAAGATTTTATGCAGCAAACATAAAGGAATTTCGCTCGACTATGAGCTACTTATGCTCTAAATGCACTGCAAAAACTTACGAAACAAAAGACTTCTCCCTAGCTAATGATGCAGAAACACACTCTTTAAAGAAAGAGGAAAAATGAAAAAGAGATATTTTTTTTTATTTAAGTGCTAATAAAGCAACAAAGGGAAAATATCGACAAGCACAAAACCAAGAAAGACAAATTATGGCTTAAAGCACAGATCGCAAAGAATCAGATTAAAGACACACAATGGCAACAAAGAAAACAAAGACTCTTACGCTTGTCTAAAAACCATTAAATAAATAAATAAATTATATTTTCTGTTCAACTATCAACTGAGAAAAAGAAGGCTAAGGGTAAGATGACCTAACTTATTAACTGTTCAACCCTAGACTCAAACACTTGAGAGAAATACTTCTCATCAAAGGAGGGGATGACTGCCCCACCCTGAACAACAAGTAGTCTGCCAAGCACGCTACTGTCACTAAAACAGCTCGCGTGCAAACGCGTGCTGAACTGAAACAGGTAGTGTGTACACGCGGGCTGACCTTGTACAGGCCGCGTGTATGTATAAATTCTAAGACAAAAATGAAAACAGGTAGTCCAACCTAGGAAGAGGCCTTTGGTATTGACAACCAGGGCCCCTTGAAGGCTTGAATGCTCTTTCTAACAAAAAAGAAAAATAATGCAAGGAATAACAAGACAAAAAAAAGACAATCTAAGATAGGACTGTGAACTAGCAAGACTCACACAGGATTCTGGAAAACCCCCTGAGAATGTATAATTCTGACAGGGAAGAGGAGCACTGCCTCCTAAATTTCTCTGAACTCCTACACGCTACTGCTACCTCTACAGCTAGTGTACACACACGAGCTGTAAGAGGGTAGGGCGCGGGTACATGCGTGTAGGCCTTCTACAGGCCACGTGTACCTCTGTGTGTCCCGACAACTATTGTCAAGCAGAAGTCAAGGAAAACTGGTATGAAGAACCAGGCTCCCTGCTCGCTCAGACCTTACAGAAAATACAGGCAAAGAAACATAAAATCTAATCTTTTAAACTACCCAAAAAACTCAACTAAATCCAGAAACCCTGAAGAGTATCTTCCCCAGTGGAGTCGCCAATTCTGTTGTTGGGAAAAATACCCTACGAACTAGCAAACTAGGGTCAGACTTGCATGCAGATTTTGACCGAAAATAAATTACTTTTAAACCTACAACCCAAGATTAAAAACCCTCTTTCACAATGAATGCATGAAGAGAACCACCAACCTTAATACTGTCGTTGGATGTAGATCCTCCGTTGCGCTTTGACCACTTGCTTGTGCTTCTCCTTCCACAGATAACCTGCAATCAAGACAAATAACAACTATGCATGCATGCTACTTTTCTATCTGAGGGTTAGAAATCAAGCATTAATTAACCAAACCATATATAACTCATGCATTGGGATGGGAAAAGTATTCTTTTTATTAATGAAAATGAATCAACTTACAATCAAAGTCAAGACCGACCACCGCTCCTTGAACCTGATCCTGGGCTCCTCTTCTTCTATGCTCCAACTGCTTTGCATTAAATATCCTTTGGCATGAGGAAAGGCTAAAGGGTTGGGACAATGGATTGCATAAATGGGTAGAGTTTCTTCGCTATATTTTTCCTCCTCCAAATGGTACCCCTACCCCTTCTTTTATAGGCTAGAAGGAGCTAGGGTTTTGGATGAACCCTCGGCCATGCATGGCTGGGAGTTTCAATTAACTGACCCATAGATTTTTGTTCTGTCGGCAACTTTCCTTTTTTTGTTCTTTGTTAGGTACACGCGGGCTGTAGTGAGCTAGCCAGCGTGCACACGCGTGCAGTAATGGGTTAGGGCGCGTGGGCCTTGACACAAGAGGATTTCCAAAGAGTTGTTCAACAGATGTTTTGGCAATGAAGGGATATGAGTTGGCCTGATGCCAGGTAAGCATGTGTGGTGCAATTTAGGGTTATAACAACCCTATAGGCTTCATATTGTAGTACTTCAATATTTTTCATGTAAGCATGTTGATCCACCCTTAGCTGATTCATTTATGAATACAAATTCCTATTCTCATCCATTGCCATTACCACCTCTGCTAGCGGTAATGTGCCCATTACTACTTTAAATTTTTCTTCCTTTTTCTGTGCAACCTCTATTGTCTGGTAGATCTCTTGTTGCTCCCTATATTTAGTTAGTTGTGTCCAAATATCCATCCTTTTTTCATAGAGCTGAGAATATTCTACCTTTAGGTTCTTTATTCTCTCCACAATTGTGCTCACTATTTGTTCCCTTTTCTCCCTCTCTTCTGGTGGAGTAATCGATGTCATGCATGCTTATAAGTCAACTATACATGTGAGAAATCCTTGAATAACTTCTCTTGTCTCGTTTACCTTTTCTTAAACTGAGGCCTCCTTCTCTATCCAAGTATCTATGATTTATTGGTAGACCTTATCGAATAACTACTACATTATTTCAACCTTTTGCACAGCCTCATCCCTCTCCTGCTTGACTTTGTTTTACTCCATCTCCAAGGATATATTATTTTCCATAACCTTAACCTGCTCACAAGATTTATTTTATGAACACTAGTTCATCTCTTGCATCATCCTCATATGCAATTATTGCAATACATTTGTCAATAATTGAGATAAGACCAAGTCAATGTGACCTAGTTCCCTTGAGTGTTCTTGCATCTCTGTTGTGGGGAAATATATCACCCCTATTGCTAACTTGATCAATTTTCATTCGACTGTTACTGCTAACGACTAAGAGAGTTCTAACCCTTCCTGCCATTTCTTTTTAGTTCCTTTGGTGTGTTCATCCTCTGTTTGTTGTACCAATGTGATATGTGTTGTTGTGAGCAATTGATGCAACTCATCCATATGCTCCTGCATGTTTTTGTGCATTTCATCATGTTGGTTTGTTGCATGATGAAACACATCATCCATGACTTATTTAACTTGATCATTGATATTTTCCAATTCTTCCTCTGTCAATGACTGGATGGACACTTCATTAAATGATTTTTGTTTCTTCCATTTTGATACAAATTTTCTTGTCTCTAGTTCTTTCCGCTTCTTATCTGTGTGTGGAGTTCTCTTCTCGGTTGTTTGTTTGGTGCCATTTCCTCTTCCCTATTTGTCTCCTTCTTATTCATCATCATCTATCTCTTGTACTTTCAGTTTTGGTCTCTTTGAGGACCCTATTTCCATGGGTGGAATATTCCACTCGTCGTCGCAGTCTACCATGATATGTCCCATATCACCCTCAATTAATTTGTACTATGTGGGAAACCATTTCTGATCTAGGTCCATTTTTTATTCCACATACATACGGTGACACCCTTGTTTAAAGCATGCCACTTCCTTATACGCGTCGACCACCTATGGGGGTATGCATGGTGTCCTCTCGATGTTGTCCCTAATGTTTTCTTTATAAATATAAAAGGAAACATTGCTATCCATCTATCATGCCTTGTGCGTCGTATACCATAAGTTCTGATATCATGCAACTAGACATGGATTATCCTTGACTCCTGAAAACTATGTGTCATTTCACTTCCTCCATACTGATAATGCAATTAGAATGAGCAGCCAGGCATAGTGGATCTTAGTTCCTTTATCCTGCACCTCTTCACAACCAATCATGAATTGGTTGAGTAAGAATGTTGCCCAATTCATCTAGACGCCCCTGACTCACCTTTCAATTTCCACTATGACTGTTGCTGGTACTTGGTATTTGCTACACTTTATTAACAATTTACAATATAAGGCTTGTGTCGCAAAACGTACTGTCACGTTGCATATGCTTGTGACATCTAAACTGCACTATCCTCAGAATGTATTAAATTTCTCCTTCATGTTCTTAGGTAGAGTCTTTTCATTCTTCTTATCAAATAAAAACAATGAGGGGCCCTCCCCTTGTGACAGTAGACTGGTAATGTGCACGATCAAGTTTGTATGGATG
The DNA here is from genome assembly GCA_009831015.1 of Picea engelmannii. NCBI lineage: Eukaryota > Viridiplantae > Streptophyta > Pinopsida > Pinales > Pinaceae > Picea > Picea engelmannii. Next base: position 477,391 of record ML788503.1, read on the forward strand.
GAAATTGGCATGTCGAGCCACAAGTATCCCCCATGCAATGAAACCATTTTTTGGTTTGCATTGGGTAGACCCGGGGTGAACAATCAATACACCAACAAAACCCTTAGACATTGACCATTTCGACATCACCTGCAATAAAGTGAAGTCTCACTCGAGGCATCTATAGGGGATATAGGAACCAAGTTTCTGTAGTGATGAGGGGAAGTGAGGCATTCAACATGGTCTTACTTTGTAATCATTTTCCATCACTTAACAATTACTTATCATGCAACATTCCCTATGTGTGACATTACTTTACTTGACATTCATTCATTTACCAATTACTTTAGTGTGTGACATTATAACAACATATATGAATAAAACATTCATATTACCAATCTTTCATCATCATTGTTCAATATCAGTAACATATTCATAATACTAAAACATTCAACAAATATATGTTATCCATATCAAACACACAACATCACATCGAGACATGAGTTTTAACATGGTTCACCCCAATATAGGCCATGTCAACAAAAACTGCCTTTTGATATTAGTCATTTATACTCTTCTTATAACTACACATTTTGTTTACAAAACAATGCAATAGTAACCATTACTCAAACTTGCCTAGTCATTTTGTTGTAGTGCAAGACTCACTCCTTAGTCATACCTCAAAAATATTCCTCAAGACTTCTCCAAGACTCAACTCACCAAAAAATCATCTCACTCATCATTCATCAACTACTACTTTTACCCAAGAACCCATTAGAGTTTATAGTTTTACACTAGGGATAATCTCGTTACAGTGTGGACAAAATGTCCCAAAATCCTAACTACTTTCCACCATTTGTGTGTTGAATCCCGAACATACTTCAACTGATTTGTGTGTGTGTTTTTGTTTATCCAAAATGTCGCGTGATCAGTTCCACTTTTTGAATGTCTCATTTGTTTTCGTGGCCTTTTCCTTTACCTCTATCTCCTTCTGCAAAATTGTGTCTCCTTTTATGGAAGTAACCCGAGCCTACATATTTTGGACACTTTCTTTGAATACATGTTTGGCTATACCTCGATTGGCTACTAATGTCATTGTCACCCTATAAGTTTCATCTTGTAGTACTTCAATATTTTGCACGTAAGCCTGCTACTCTTCCCCTAGCTTATTCATTTCTAAATATAGCTTCATGTTTTGATCCATTGTTGTTAACACTTCTGCTGGCAGTAATGTGCCCATTACTTCTTTGAACTTCTGCATATTTTCCTACCCAACTTGTATATTCTGGATGATCTCCTATTTCTCCCTATCTTCAATTAGTTATGTCCGGATGCCCATGGTTTCTGCATAGAGCTGAGCACATTCTACCTTTAGGTTCTTTATTCTCTCCACAACTATTGTCATTGTTTGTTCCCTTTTATTCCTCTCTTCTGGTGGAGTACTCGGTATCATGCATGCTTCTAAGTCAACTATATGTGTGGAGAATCCCTAAATAAATTCTCTTATATCTTTTTATTTTTCATCAACTCGGGCCTCCTCGTTACGGGACTTATCGGTAAATGAAGACATAAACAGATCCACCTATACCTAGAACAAAATAGAACATAACATGGCTCTTTTCCTAAGCTCTAACTATTGAGTTTACTAGTTAACAAGAGATAGACAACATACCATTCAAATGTCACCTCCTCCTTCCATTGTCATCCTATCTCCACTCTGGTGCTCTTGTGATACTGAATCTGCAAGGGAACACAAGCCAACCAAAGTGAAATCAATCCAATATACTCAACAAGAACTTTTGCATGTGATCAAGGAATCATACAATAAAATAAGACAAGTTTTATGGGAAAGAAACATATCACTGTATTATATTTAAAGTGAAAGTGGAGATTACAACCAAAGCCTTGATGTTGCAAGGTCCCCTCTCGATGACCCATTTCTCCAACACACACACTTGCTCCAACCTTGAATGAAGAAGATCCACAATGACTTGATGAACTAAAATGGATCCCTAAAGTATGAACTGAAGTAGAATTCCTCATCCAATTCTTAGCCTATTCAATATTAATCTTGCTTGAATCAACCTTCAATTAACCTTAGACTTTTCAATGAGAGATCCCTCTTTATATAGGGGAAAGAGAGATGGTTGAATATATTAGGATGATCCCACAAAATTGGAGAAGCGAGTAAGATCCAAACCATCCAGACGCCACCTCATATTCTAGAAGATCTATTCTATAACTTTCATGAAACTTGACCTTTTCTTAGTCTTTTAACATCGTCGCACCCTAGCTATAGAGAAGACTATGGATATGTTGCAGGCCATCTTTAAGGAAGGAGGCGATGATCAAACATCATCGCACCCTATGTATAATGTAGCATGTGACGACATTTCTTAATAGGTATTTTGAGAAGAGAAAGTCGGTCACTTTCCTCATGAAGAAAAGCTATTTTGGGGAACATGAACACATGTCGTCAATGGATCACTAGGGTGACCAAAATAATGTGTAACAGAATTCCCCCCAAAGTATGAGGTTGGAACTCATGACAGCCGAAATACTTTGTAGAATGTGTGTGTCAGAAACAAGGAGTCCACTGAATGGGAACCTGCAAATAGTCAAGCATCAACATAATAATATACCACTGTCTGAGGTAGGCATTCCCATACTTAGATTAGAAAATGTCAAATGAATCATGGACACTAAATATACGTTATGGATCCATGTCATGGTGGATCGGCATAGCCATCCAAAATACACTATGGATCTATGCTCTAAATAATTCAAATCCAGACATAGCCACGAGATATACAAAGTGGATATATGTGTCAATACAAATCATGAATACTCCCTCGCAACCTGGACCAGAATGGGATAATCCAGGGTCTTCATTTCTATCATCCTCCTTAAGTATGAATATAGCCATGCGATTATAGGTGCTGAAGTCAAACATGGTAGAAACTACTTGATTATTGGTCACTAATGAAAATCATTAACAGGTGCAAGGGAAATCTCCATTGATGTCAATGAATCCCAAGGTACCCTAGTACAATCCAACGAATGTGAATAAATGATTTGAAGTCGAACACTCGATGGAATCTTCCAATCAGGGGTAAATGATGTGAACCCATTTTTGAAAGTGAAGAAACCTGCCATTGAGGCATGCATGCTCTAAGGTACTAAATGATTTCTAAGTCTTGTTTCTGGATAATGATCTAAAGTCGATAGGAAAAGACTCATCGCAGTCTACTAGGAGAGCACAGTGTGACGTCGTCACACTAGATTAACTACGTAGAATGTTACGTTTGAAGGTCGTTGTAGGCTTTCAATGAGACACAATGCGACGATCTCTATAAATGAAGAAAAATTGGAAGAAAGAAAAAACATTTAAATGAACTTCCAAACCCAAGGAGTCTAGATGGATCACCCACATACTCAAAGAGATAAATTTATCATAGGAAGGTAGGCGAAAGGAAAATGGGAAGAAAAAAATAAAAAGGAGGTCGTATCCCCAGTATGGTCCCTAATTTTTCTATGGGACTTATCCATAAATGCAGACATAAAAATATCTCCCTAGATCCACCTAGACCTAGAACAAAACAGAACAGAATATGACGCTTTACCTAAGCTCTAAATATTGAGTTTACTAGTTAATAAGAGATAGACAACATACCATATAAATGTCACTTCCTCCTTCCATTGTCATCCTAGCTCCACTCTGGTGTTCCTTTGATATTGAATCTGCAAGGGAACACAAGCCAATCAAAGTGAAAGCAATCCAATATAATCAACAAGAACTTATGCATGTGATCAAGGAATCATACAATAAAAAAAGACAAGTTTTATGGGAAAGAAACATATCACTATATTATATTTAAAGTGAAAGTGGATATTACTACCAAAGCCTTGATGTTGCAAGGTCCCCTCTCGATGACCCTTTTCTCCAAAACACACACTTTTTCCAACCTTGAATGAAGAAGATCCACAATGACTTGATGAATTGCAATGGAGCCCTCAAGTATGAACCGAAGTAGAATTGCTTATCCAATTCTTAGCCTATTCAATATTAATCTTACTTGAATCAACCTTAAATTAACCTTAGCATTTTCAATGAGAGATCCCTCTTTATATAAGGGAAAGAGAGATGGTTGAAGAGATTAGGATGATTCCACCAAATCAGAGAAGTGAGTAATATCTAAACCATTCAGAAGCCACCTCATCTTCTAGAAGATACTCTTCTATAAATTTCATGAAACTTGACCTTTTCTTAGTATTTTAACATCGTCGCACCCTGGGTATAGAGAAGAATGCAGATACATCACAGGCCAGCTTTAGGGCAGGGGGCGACAATTAGGCATCATCGCACCTTGTGTATAATGCATCTTGCGATGACCTCTCTTAATATGATTTTTGAGAAGAGAAAGTCAGTCACTTTCCTCATGAATAAAGTCTATTTTTTGGAACATGAACACATGTCATCAATGGATCACTACGGTGACCAAAATAATTTGTAACACTCCTTCTTCGTTTGAGCATATGGGAGTTCTTGTTATACATTCTCGAATTCGTGTTGCATCCTTTCAACCTTATGCGCAGCCTCATCCCTCTCCTTCTTGAATTTGTTATACTCCATCTCCAAGGATACATTCTCCATCATAACCTTAACCAACTTGCTAAATTTATTTTTTTCATGCAAGTTCATCTCATGCATCATGCCCATATACATTTATTGCAATACATCTATCGGTAGTTGAGATAAGACTAAGTCAATGTGACCTAGTTCTCTTGCTTGTTCATGCATATATATTGTAGGGAACTCTACTGCCCATGTTTCTAAGTTGATCAATATTCATTTTACTTCTACTGCTAATGACTAAGATATTTCATTCCCTGCCTCCCCATTCTTTGTAGTTCCTATTGTCTATTCATCCTCTGTTTGTTGTACTAGTGTGATTTGTGTTACTGCGAGAAATTGGTGCAACTCAACCATATGCTCTTGCATATTTCTATGAATTTCTTCATGTTGGTGTGTCACATGCTAAAACAAGTCATTTATGAATTTGTTAACTTAATCCTCAATATTTTCCAAGTCTTCCTCTTTTAATTCTTGTATGACCACTTAAAATCTTTCTACTTCGTCCATTGTGGTATGGATTTTCTTGTCTCTATTTATTTTCTCTTCTTATCAGTGCATGGTAATGTCTTCTGGGTTCTTTTGTTTATTCCATTTCCTCTTCCCTGTTCATATCCTTCTTATTCATCATCATCTATCTTTTGTACTTTGGGGTTTGGTCTCTCTGAGGGCCCTATTTCTGAGGGTGGAATCTGTTAAATTATGAGCTTGATTTCTTATGTGGATAATTCTTTTATTTTCTTTAACACTTTGATTCCATATTAATACACTTCAACAATACCAAATCATAACCGAATAGAAATAACTATGTATATAAGTAAGCATGCACATCAACAACACATATACCATGGGGAAACCCTGTACAGGGAGAAAACCCCCAACAAACGATATTTCTTTATTGCATTAATAATGTAAGATCACTGAATAATATCCACCATGAATGTTTTTCTCATAAATATCTTTCCAAGATGACTCTGACTTGACAAAGACCTAAGAGAACTTGTTGACATACACCTCTGATATGCTGCCTCTATTACTAATATACAACATTGATATGCTTCTTTGGTATGTTGCCTCTTTATCACTGATATGCACCTCTATTTCTTCACCCTTAACCTGCATATCAAAACTGTGTTAAAGAGAGGGGTCGAACTCTGCTTATATAGGCTGAAGAGGAGAAGAGGAGAGGCTCAAAATAGTAACTTGTTTCCATGCTTTAATCATAACTCATCTTCATACTTTAGTTCGAACTTAGAACTAGACTTGAGACTGGTATACTTTAGTTTGAAAATAGAACTAGACTTGAGACTTCAGTTACAAGTCAACATTACACTTTAGTTCGAAAATAGAACTAGACTTGAGACTGGTATAGTTTAGTTTGAAAATAGAACTAGACTCGAGACTTCAGTTACAACTTAGCATTACAATTTAGTTCGAAAATAGAACTAGACTTGAGACTTCAGTTACAACTCAACATTACACTTTAGTTTGAAAATAGAACTAGACTTGAGACTTCAGTTACAACTCAACATTACACTTTAGTTCGAAAATAGAACTAGACTTGAGACTTCAGTTACAACTCAGCCTTACACTTTAGTTCAAAAATAGAACTAGACTTGAGACTTCAGTTACAACTCAAAATTACACTTTAGTTCGAAAATAGAACTAGACTTGAGACTTCAGTTACAACTCGACTTTTGACAAGGCAATTCAAAATTCTCTTCATAGTGGATAATGTTACATGTGCCAATGCACTAGATCAATACATTGATATAATTTGCAATATTAGGAATATCGTTTGTTTCTAGATCATAGGAATTTTGTATTCAACCTAAATTTTTCTATATGTCTTGAATTTTTCTAATGGCTCACAAGGTTTGATTAGGCTCACAGAAGTTGTACGTTCTTGTTGACTTTTTCACTAGTTTGTCTATGTTGACAGAGGTTGTACATTCCCCCTTACTTTTTCACTAGGATGCCTATTCTCATAGACGTTGTATGTTTCCCCTAAATTTTTCATTAGACTCACATAGCATATCATTCATACAGACTTTTGGTTTGACTCATAGAGGTTGTGCATTCCCCCTGGATTTTGCCAATACCTCACAAGACTGGTTGATTCTCCAAATCTACCTAGCTAGCTTCAGGGTGGACCATATGTCCTATCATTGGAGAATGACTATCAATGCTACCAAATTTAACACTCCCTCTCAGGGAGGGAGTCATTATCATCTACACCAAGCTTGCCTCTCAGCTGCACAAGTTTTCTCAAGGTAAGAGGCTTGGTCAGGATATCAACTACCTTCTCGCTCATGGCTATGCATTGTAACTTTACAATTTTTCTCTAGACCAAGTCTCGAATGTAGTGGTACCTCATGTCAATATGTTTTGACCTGTTTTGAAATATTGGGTTCTCTATAAATTTTAGGCAACTTTGATTATCACAGTGAACCACCGTCGTCTCGAGCTTGTCACCAAACAACCCATAAATCAATTTTCTGAGCCATATTGCTTCCTTGCTAGCATAACTTGATGCAATGTACTCATACTTTGTTGTACTCTATGCAATGTATCCCTACTTCCGTCTTTACCAAGAGATCATAGAAAATCCTAAACTAAAGAAGTATCCAAAAGTACTCTTCCAATCCACTGGGCTTCTTGCCCAATCAACATATACATACCCATGAAAAAATAAACCACCACTGGATGTATATCTCAAACCATAAGTAATTTTCCCTCTGAGATATCTCAAGATGTGATTTTCTACCACCCAATGTCTCTGTCTCGATCCAGTCATGAACTGACTCATTGCAATCACTTCATAGCATATATCTAGCCTAGTGTGGATCATGTACATCAATGATCCAATCAAATGCCTATACATGGTGGGATCCACCAAATATGAACCTGTATTAGAATCATGCATCTTCTTCAGGTTGGTAATCATCAAAGTAGACATGGATTTGCAATCCATCATACCAAAACTCTTTAGTACATCCACTATGTATTTTCCTTGTGCCATAAATATCTCACTCTATCTTTGCCATACTTCCAATCCTAGGAAGTAATTCATCAAGCCTAAGTATTTCATCTCAAATTCTGAGGTTATCTCCCTCTTACACCAAGATATTATCCCTTCATATCTTGTTAGAAAGAGATCATCAACATACATGATTAGTATAACATGTTGGTTACCTCTTAACTTGAAGTATAGATTTGCATCAACATCACTTTTCTGAAAGCCCAGGATTTTAAGAAAGCCATCAATCCTGTCATACCAAACTCTGGGAGCCTTCTTAAAACCATACAAGGACTTCCTTAGCTTGCATACATGAGTGCCTTTGTTATGCAGTAAAAAACCATCTGGTTGTTCCACAAATACCTCCCGTTCAATATTTCCATTCAATAATGTTGTTTTTACATCAATTTGATGTAGCTTCCAACCAAGAACGGGAGCTAAAGCAATAATAGTTCGAATGGAGGTATACCTAGCTACATGGGAAAAAGTATCTACATAGTCGATTCCTTCTTTCTGAGTTAAGCCTCTGGCTACAAATATTTCTTTGAACATTTCCAAACTTCCATCAGTTGCATGTTTGATCTTATAGATCCATTTGGAAGAAACCACTAATTTGTCTTTTGGCCTCAGCACAATGTCTCAAACATTGTTCTTTATAATAGACCTATATTCCTCAAGCATGGAATCCTTCCATACTTGTAATTTATTTGCTTCTTCAAATGAAGAATGTTCGACATCACTAATGTTTCTCATCAGTGCAACATAGCCTCCAAATCTATGAGGCCTCTTCCTTTCCCTGAAATCTTCTTTGGGAGTAGTTATCCTTTCTGCTTCCTTCAGTGTTTCTTTAAGCCACCCTGGCTTCCTTTTGGATGGAGGTTCTTAAATATTTATTTATAACACTTTAGAAGGTTGTAGGGGCTCATTACTTGGACCTTCACGAGGTTCCTCCCTCTAATCATCTGACTCTTCATTTTCAGAAGAGGGTGAAGCTGGATGATCTACTTCTGATTCCTGTTGAAGCTCTCTAGATTTCTTAAATGTGGCTTCCTCATGGAAAGTCACATCTTTGCTTACCTCTATTTTCCTATGAATTGGTACATAAATCCTGTAATCCTTGGATTTCTCAATGTACCCAACAAAAACCCCTTTCTTTCATAAAAGTTCCATCTTTGTCCTCTTTTCCTCAGGGACATGAATATACACAGGACACCCAAATATCCTTAGATGCCCTACTTCAGGTTTGATCCTTGAGAATATCTCTTTAGGAGTATTGTCCTTCAAGATAACATGTGGACACCTATTTTGAATATACACGGTAGTGGAGGTATCTTCTGCCCATAAAGAATTTGGAAGATCCAAGTCAAACATTAATTCTTTCACTGCCTCACTAAATTGTCTTGTTTTTCCTCTTAGCAACTCCATTTTGCTGAGGGTTATATGGAACGATTAACTGTCTCTTAATTCCTACTGACTTGCAGAAATCCTCAAACTAGAGAGATTCAAACTCTCCTCCATTGTCTATTATAAGGACTTTGATGTGTTTCCCTGTCTTCTTTTCAATAAAGGCTTTATACTCTTTGAATTTATCAAATGTGTCACTTTTAGCTTTAAGGAAATATATCCAACATTTTCTTGAGTGATCATCAATAAAAATAAAATAATACAAAAAACCACTGAGTCAGGGAGATGACATGGGACCACATACATCAGAATGAACCAGATCTAAGATTCCCTGAGCTCTCTTGTCACTACTAGGAAATGCTTTCTTTATATTTTTACCTAGCATGCATCCCTTACAAATTTCATTTTTACTAAGAGAAATAGAGGGCATACCACATACCATGTTCTATAGATCTGGAAGATCTTTGTAATGAAGATGTCCAAGTATTTTTTTCCACAACTCGTTGGAGCTAGTCGCATAATGAGCCAATGCCTGAACCGACTGTCCTAACATGACATATAGTCCTCCACTGTGAGTTCCAATGGGTTCTGTTGTACTTAAGTGGCTACCTTTAGCCCATAGTAGTGGCTTCCTATCCTTTCAGATCACCCAATATCCCTTGTCCTCAAGGGTTACAACTGATAGTAGATTCTTCTTGAGCCTCGGAACATATAATACTTCATCAACATGAAGTCTAGCCCCAGATTCCAATTTGAAGAAGATAGAGCCTACTCCCTCTATCTTGTAAAATTTTTCATCCCTAAGCTCAACATTCTCTGCAAACTATTTTTTCTCGAAATCTGATAGTATATCCTTGTACCATGTCATGTGCTTTGATGCACCACTGTCTACTAACCAAGTTTTGGCCCCATGAAAACTAGACTGGATAAGGCAGAAACCAAGTAATCTTCTTTTCTATTTTCTTTCTCATTAGAAGGATTTCTCTGATTTCTTTTGGATTCATCATCCTCATCAGTTGAGGCATGATGTTTCTCTTTCCTTGGATATTTCTTTATAAACAACCAATCTTTAGAAAAATGACCCAACATATTACAACTAAAGCATTTAATCTTAGATGTATCAATATTCGTTCCTTTGAATGTAAATTTGGTGTTTGGATTCCTCTGAGAGCCTTTCTGGAAAGTGCCTTTCTTCTTTCCCTTGAATCTTGATGCTAAAGCTGAGTGATCTTCTTTTGTTGGCTCACTCCTGGTAGCTACGTGACTCTCCCCCTAGAGACAATCATGCCATAACATCTCAAACGTGGGTTGAATATCTCTCCCACTTACACTGGATAAGAAGGTCTCCCATGAAGAAGGAATACCATAAAAAAAGGCCTCCACTAAATCATCATTGTCCACTGTCACCCCTATGACCAAAATATGATATTTGATTTGGGCTATCCTGGAACAAAAATATTTCACTGATTCACCTTTATCCATATTCAAATACTTAATCTTGTGCTTAAGTGTCCCCTTCTAACTTGGAGCCTGTTTGTCATACGGATTCACCAAGGTATCCATACAGTCCTTAGTAGTCATTAACAAAGTCATTGCAGGAATTATATTGTCTTTGACTAAGACAAAGATGATTCACTTGGCCTCTGCTTGACTCTTCCTAAAGGCCTTTATTCCTACATTATTCATGGGTTCCTCCACCACTATGATCACATACTACTCAACATCATGCTCTTGCAAGATATTTGCTATCTGGAGCTTCCACACATTGAATTTGGTAGCTCATTTGAGCCTATCCTCGATCCTGACTGAAATGGAGGATGCCATGGGCTTCACACTGAAAACTTAATCAAGATCTATTGGATCTGTGTGTACCTGTTGTTTCACTTCAACATGCTTAACACACCCTAAGCTCTGATACCATGTTAAATTATGAGCTTGATTTCTTATGCGGATTAATTCTTTTATTTACTTCAACACTTTGATTCCAGCTTAATACACTTCAATAATACCAAATCATAACCAAATAGAAATAACTATGTATATAAGTAAGCATGCACATCAACAACACATATACCCTAGGGAAACCCTGTATAGGGAGAAAAAACCCAGCAAATGATATTCCTTTATAGCATTAATAATGTAATATCACTTACAAATATCCACCATGAATGTTCTTCTCTCAAATAGCTTTCCAAGATGACTTTGACCTAACAAAGACCTAAGAGACCTTGCTGAAATACACCTATGATATGCTACCTCTATTATTGATATACAACCCAGATATGCTTCTTTGGTATGCTGCCTCTTTATCACTGATATGCTCCTCTATTGCTTCACCCTTAATGTAGTGTCCCTAAGGCCGAGCCTCACTGTAAACCAAGTTCTGAAAGGAATTGTGATTATGTTTTATAGGATGGTGAGACAAGTTCTTATAAGCTAGAGACTTATGTGTTGTTAGGCCAGGGAGCCTAAGTGTTGAAGGTCGGGAGCCTGTTGTTGTACTTGTATGTATGCAGAACATTTAATAAAATATAAACACCGCCAGGTGCAGACCGACCACGATGAATGAGTGAAGGGGGACTGAGCATCCACAGAGTGGGCAAGGAATTAGGGGCTGGAAGGTGGGGGAAGGGGCTAAGTGTTGAGCCTAGGGGCTAAGCCTAGGGGGTGCTTAAGCCTGGGAATAATATTTTAATATTATTCCAAAAGATATGTGCATCATATTTTTTTATCCTAAGTCCTTTTGGAAGGACACGTGAATTCCCAAGTGGTGGGAGGAACGTGTGCGGGTGGAATGCATGCAGTTCCATGGGTGACAAGTGTCAACCCTAGTGCATGCGAATAAAACAGCCAGGGTGAGCTGTGAGAAGGTTCCATTCCCATTCCACCAGATTGTCTGAACACGTACGAAGCTCTGAGCAGTATGACTAACCCAACTTCTGTACAGAACCTTGGTGAGACCCTGTGACTCGAATGTCTATGTTTGATTCTGAGAAATCCCGTGCATGTAAGCCTAGCCTATGAGAAGCCTGTGTTGATTTTTGGGAAGACTCTTTGCTTGTTCGAGAAAGATGAGCGAGCCTATGCGAGCATTCCTTGTTCTAAAGCCGTGACTATGAAGCCATCCTGTGATTGCCGAACTAGTTTTTGGAAAGCCTGTGTCTGTTTTCCCGTGGGATTGTTGAGACTACGCAGTACTGGACTACATGAGGCTTGTTGGCCTATGAGCGACTCCCTCTAGGTGAGAGAGTGCGCAAGGGAAGGAGAGAACTCCTGGAAGGAACCCTGTAGATGCCATAGAGCCCGAAGACTTCTGGTCCGGTCTGCTCCTGTAACTCAAGGTAAGGGAGATTGGCAGCCAAAGGACTGTCTAGGTGACAGAGAAGGTGCATTATCCTAGGGTGGAACAAGCATGTGGGGAATGAGGGTCTGTGGGCAGTGAGCATGGGAGATTCTTGGGAGAGCATTCCGTCCTTGTCGTTGTGTGTGACTATTTTCCCTGTAACCTCACCCTGAGCCTAGATTCCTTGCCTTGGGGTGGAGCTTAGTCCCAGCTCGAAGGTGACGCACTACTAAGTTGATGAGCAGTGCGGTCTAAGCCTGGGAGGTTCGTGGAAGCCTGCATTTGGTTGGTGGATTCCACCATTGTTACAAGATAAGTGTCTAACTATGTTTTATCACATTTTATCATGTCTCTACTATAAATTTTATCATGTTTTTCGCTGTGTATATGAATTAATATGGAATGCTATGGATTGTTTAATTATAGCAATAATGATATGTTTAAGCTCTGAGTTAAATGTGTTTATTTGTTCAAATGCATGGGATATATGATATCTATATGAGCTTTGTACAAATGGTGTGTACAAATGGGTATCAGAGCATGAGTAAGCCCAGAGTTTCGAAATCGGTGTGCTACAAATTGGTATCAGAGTCAAGGTTTCGACACTGAGCCTAGATGGGCCAGTGGAGTGGTATTTGGACTGAGAATGCGAAGGGAACTTGGGTCTGGAGGACCAATTTCGGATCTTGGTTTGTTCTGAAGTGTCAAGTAGTTCCTTGACCGTGCTTACGAGCTCAGGAAGTATAGCGGCAAGTGAAACCGCAGCTGGTGTGGTCTATGGCCACAGGGAGACAAGTCTCTACACCAATGGTGTTAGAACCTTAGGATTTGTTCGGGAGGGAAGGCGAGCCCTCGTGAGCGTCGGATCTGGAAAAATGTGTGTAGGAATTAAATTCCTTTTGAAATACACAGGAATGTGGAAATCGCGATATGTGAAATTCTGAATTGGTTAGGAATCATCTGAGCCGTCAGATCTCGGCCAGAAAACCCGTCAGCCGTAGGATCTGTCGAGAGATGTATGAAGTTTAAAACCTCAGAGACTAGGGATGAAAGCTCTGAAATAGATCTAGACCATCCGAAAGACAGAGGACACGTGTCGTGAGATTTCCCATTTCGGGAAATCGAGAATCGCGATATCGAGAGTCATGAAGGAGGTCGGGAATTTTCATGGTAAAAGTCCCAGGAGCGATCTGAGCCATCCATCAGTTGGGACATGTGGGTGAGATCAGGAGCCCATCGGGTTTGGCATTTCGCGAATCCAGAGGACATATGTGTTTCGGCATTGGAAAGTCTGAAACCCCGATATGAGGTTTGACTGTGGTCATATAAGGGGAGGTCGTGTGAACCAAAAGTCTAGCCTGGAGGGATAACGGGAGTTAGAGAGCATCGGTGTTTGGAATCCCAAAACCTCGAAAGGATCTTCACCATAGATCTAAGAAAGATCTGACCGTTGGATTTTTCTAGGAATGGACGTGGACACATGGATATGTACCACGTGCCAGTGGGTCAAGAAGAGAAGAGAGAGAGGTGGGACCTGATGACGTCATTAAAAAGAGATTTGGGCCCTCATTAACGTACCATGTACCACCGTAGCTGTGGGTAACCACTAAGTCATGTGGGCCCAGAGGGTAGAGTAAGATGGAGTTTCAGAAGTCGGGGGTTGGAAAGGAAAGCAAGTTGAAAGTCTTGTGGGCTGAAACCCCGAAACCCGAAGTCCCGAAATTCCAAAGTGCTGAAAATGAAAGCTTCAAAAAACCGAAAAATGAAGTCCTGAAAATTGCAGAGCCGAATGAGAGCTCAGAAAACCCATTGGAATCGAAATGTCTTTTGTTCTTGTTGGTCTTAGTCATAAATGTTGTGGATTGTTTATGAAGTTTAATGGCATGACAAACTTCAAATTTAATTGCACAGAGAGTGCGTGTGCAGAGTTCAACAGAGGTCGGGACTCTAGTTAACCAACGCCGAGTATGGAGTGGGGAAAAGTGCAGATTACCCCTGAAATAGAAGACGAACAGGGAGGAAAGGATGTTAATCTGGGAGTCGAAGGATCGAACTCCAATGGGAACGGAAAAGAAAAGGATAAGGAAGGACACATAATGAAAATCATTGAAGGATTGCAAAGAGAGGCCAAGGCTCGCTGAGATGATAGATGAAAGCTTATGAAAGTCAAGGATCAGCAGGGTGAGTTAAACTTAAAATTTTTGAAGAGCCTGGAAAGAATAGAGAAGAAAATCGAGAAGGGAGGAGACTCAAGTACGACGGAGAGTCGCAGAACCCATGGGAGAAGAAGTAGGTCAAGGAGTTGTAGCCGACATCTTAGTCACTCCCAAAGAAATTATGACAGGAAGACACACAGTAGTCCAAGCCCATCCCCTACCAGAAAACATCGAAAATCTGGAAAGGAGGAATTGAAGGGAGAGATAAACAAGATTAAGCCTCCAACATTCAATGGAGAACATAAGAAGGAGGAAGATGCCAAGACCTGGTTGCTTGGCATGAAGAAATACTTCCAACTGTAGAATTATTCTACCCATGCAGAGGGAAGAATTGCAATGTACCAACTGAAAGGAAAAGCATCCATGTGGTGGGATCAGTTTGTATAGGTGCAACACATCATAGAGAAAGAGGTCACGTGGAAGGAGTTTAAGAGGTATTTTGAGAATAAATACCTGACTAAAAGATATTATGACAAAAATATGAAGGAGTTCTTTGAACTCAAGTTGGGCAGTATGACCATTGATGAGTATGAACGAAATTTTCTGGAACTACTGAAGTATGTTCCATTCATCAAGGACGAAGCTGTTAAAATTCAGAGGTATCTGAGTGGACTTCCACCTTCCATGAGTGACAAGATTCAATATGACGATCCTAAGACCATGGAAGAGACCATCAAAAAAGAGAAATGCTTGTATGAACAGCAAGGAGAAAGGCCTATCCTTCGAAAGGTCTGGGATGATCGAAGGAAATTTAAGAAGGAACAGAGGAAGAAGGGAAGCAAGCCTTCCTTTTTCAGAAACAGTCCTTGGGGACAATCATCTTTTAGAGAGCCTAGGAAGGTTGAAGGGAGTGAGTAGATGCCAAGGCCTCCACCTATAGAGTGTTGGGGTTGTAAAGGAAATCATAGGTACATAGACTACCCCCACAGAAAAGACAAAGCAATAACTATCCATATTGTTCAGCAAGCTAAAACAGTGGAGGATATGGGAAGTAGAATGCCGAGGATCTACGCAGCCCTGGACAATAAGCAAGTAGAATTTCAATCGCAAATGATTGAAGTGGAAGGTACGATCAACAACCGACCACTTGTTATTTTAATTGATTCAGGGGCTAGCCATAGTTATGTAGATCCTAGAGTGGTGGATAGTTTGCATCTAATGAGAAGCAAACATGAGAAGTCTTGGTTAGTGCA
>ML788503.1:493227-554051 GCA_009831015.1 Picea engelmannii
ATGAGAAGTCTTGGTTAGTGCAGTTAGCCACAGGGACCAAGAGGAAGGTCACTGAATTGGTTAAGTCATGTTCAGTGGACATGAAAGGAATGAGCACTAAGGCTAAATTGAACATTCTGCCTTTAGGCTCATATGATTGCTTAGTTGGGATGGACTGGTTGGACCAACACCATGCCCTTCTGGATTGTTGTAACAAGAGGTTCACATGCCTTAACGAAGAGGGAAATCAGGTAATAGTCCAAGGAATTCCCAGAGTCGTGGCTGTGAGGGAAATCTCAGCCATGCAGCTGAAGAAATGTTACCAGAAAGGCTGTCAATTATTTGCAGCTCGGGCAGAAGAAGCATCCCAAGATGTAGTATCGAATCTGGAAGACCATGAAGTACTCAAGGAGTTCAAGGATGTATTTCAGGAGGTACCTGGACTACCTCCGAGGAGGGACATTGATTTTTCTATAAATTGGATGCCTGGAATAGCTCTAGTTTCGAAAGCTCCTTATAGAATGAGTACGCCAGAGCTGAAAGAGTTTCAATTGTAGCTCAAAGAGCTACTAAAGAAAGGTTACATTTTCCCCAGTGTGTCACCGTGGGGAGCCCCAGTCCTATTCGTGAAGAAGAAATATGGGACATTGAGGCTGTGCATTGATTTTCGACAGTTGAATAAGGCCACTATCAAGAACAAGTATCCTCTGCCAAGGATTGATGATCTTTTTGATCAGTTGAAGGATGCGAAAATATTTTCGAAAATAGATCTCCGATCAGGATATCACCAAGTGAGAATAAAGGATGAGGACATCAACAAGACCTCCTTTAGAACAAGGTACGGTCATTATGAGTTCACGGTGGTGCCGTTTGGACTGTCTAACGTGCCTGCTTTTTTCATGTTCTTAATGAATGGAGTGTTCAGAGATTATTTGGACAAGTTTGTCATAATCTTCCTGGATGATATCTTGGTGTATTCCAAGACAAAGGAAGAACATGAACAACACCTGAGAATGGTGCTACAGGTGTTGAGAGAACACCAGCTATATGCAAAACTGAGCAAGTGCTCATTTTACCAAAGGCAGATCCATTACTTGGGACACATTATATCTGAAGAAGGGATCGTTGTGGATCCTGAAAAGGTAGAGGCCATTCGAGAATGGCCAGTGCCAAGGAATGTGGAAGAAGTTAGATATTTGATGGGTCTGGTGGGCTACTATAGGAGGTTTATAGCCGGATTCTCAATTATAGCTCATTCTATCACTTCCTTGCAAAAGAAGGAGAAGAAGTTCCAATGGACTGAAGAATGTGAGAGCAGCTTCCAGCAATTGAAGCAGCTGCTAACTAGTGCTCCAATCCTAAAGATTGCAGATCCAAACAGGGATTATGTAGTGTGCACGGATGCATGTAAGGAGGGGCTGGGAGGAATTCTCAGCCAAGAGGGATTTGTAGTTTGTTATGAATCCCAAAAGTTGAAGGAACATGAGAAGAATTATGCCACTCATGATTTAGAGCTGGCAACAATCATCCACGCCTTGAGGAAATGGAGACATTACCTCATGGGCAAGAGATTCGAGTTGAGGACAGACCATAACGGTCTGAAGTATTTATTTGATCAGCCAACCTTAAATGCCAGGAAAATCAGATGGATACAGTTTCTGTGTGAATATGACTTTGATATCAAGCATATCAAGGGGAAAGAAAATAAGGTGGCTGATGCACTCAATAGAAAGGTGCACAAACTACATGCTGCAACCATTAGCATGTGTCGGACTGAGATGAAAGACAGAATTTTAGAAGATGCAAATACTGATTTGCAGTACAAAATTCTTGTAGCAAAGCTACAGCAGCATGAGGGACCACAGACCAAGGAAAGTTACACCTTGGGAACTGATGGTTTACTTCTGTATAAAAACAGAGTGTATGTACCCAATGTCCGAGAATTGAAGCTGGAAATTCTAAAGGAGATGCATAACATGGCTTATGCTGGACATCTTGGATATTAGAAGACTGTGGAAGCAGTCAAAAGCCATTATTTTTGGCTGAGTCTGAAGAAAGAAATCGCTGAATACATCGCCAGATGTATGGAGTGCCAGAAGGTTAAGGCTAAGCATAGGCACCCAGTAGGGTTGCTGCAGCCTTTACCTATTCCTGAATGGAAATGGGATGTGGTAACAATGGATTTTATCACCAGATTACCTAGAACAATCAAGAAGCATGATTCAATCATGGTGGTGGTGGACAAGCTTACTAAAGCTGCCCATTTTATTCCGCTGAAAACCACCCACAGGGCAGCTGATGTTGCTGATATATTTTTAAAAGAAGTTGCACACTTGTATGGAATTCCTAAGACAATTGGGTCTGATAGAGACCCGAAATTCACTTCGAATTTCTGGAAAGGATTGTTCAAGGGATTCAGAACGAATCTGAACTTTAGTACAGTGTATCATCCCGAGTCTGATGGACAGACAGAGAGAGTGAACAGAGTAATAGAAGACATGCTGAGAATGTATGTGATGGATAAACCATCAAGGTGGGAAGACTACCTGCATTTGGTAGAATTCGCCTACAATAATGGGTATCATGCATCATTGAAGATGAGCCCATTTGAAGCACTTTATGGAAGAAAGTGCAACACTCCAGTGAGTTGGGATAATCCAGCGAACAAAGTAGTAGTTGGGCTTGAACTGCCCAAAGAGATGGAAGACCAAATGATAAGAATTAAACATAATTTAAAAGTTGCCCAGGATAGGCAGAAAAGTTATGTTGATAGTAACAAAACACATAGAGAATTCAAAGTGGGTGATCATGTTTTCCTGAAAGTGAAAACTAACAGGAGTTCCCTCAGGCTGGGAAGTTGCGCCAAGTTGGCAGCAAGATTTTGTGGGCCATTTGAGATCCTGGAAAGGATTGGGCCGGTTGCATACATGCTTGCATTACCTGCATCTATGACTGTACATAATGTGTTTCATGTTTCACTGCTTAAGAAATATGTACCTGATGCTAATCATATTATCGATTGGACTGTGATTCAGGTGGAACCAGGTGGTGTCCTGCAAGTGCATCCTGTGCGCATATTGGACAGGAAAAACAAACAGCTCCAAAATCGAGCTATAGAGCTTGTAAAGGTCCAGTGGACCTGGTACGGTACTGAGGATGAAACATGGGAGCATGAAGAGGTTATGCAGGTAGAGTACCCGCATCTTTTTGAAAATTTTGAAAAGCCTGCAGAGACAGTGTAAGTTGCACTGAGGACAGTGCAAAAATAAGGGGAGGGGAATTGTAGTGTCCCCAAGGCCGAGCCCTGTTGTAAACCAAGTTCTAAAAGGAATTGTGATTATGTTTTATAGGCTGGTGAGCCAAGTTCCTATAAGTTGGAGACTTATGTGTTGTTAGGCCAGGGAGCCTAAGTGTTGAAGGCCAGGATCCTACTATTGTACTTGTATGTATGCAGAACATTTAATAAAATATAAACACCGCCAGGTGCAGACCGACCACAATGAATGAGTGAAGGGGGACTGAGCATCCACAGAGTGGGCAAGGAATTAGGGGATGGAAGGTGGGGAAAGGGGCTAAGTGTTGATCCTAGGGGCTAAGCCTAGGGGGGGCTTAAGCCTGGGAATAATATTTTAATATTATTCCAAAAGATATGTGCATCATATTTTTTTATCCTAAGTCCTTTTGGAAGGACACGTGAATTCCCAAGTGGTGGGAGGAACGTGTGCGGGTGTAATGCATGCAGTACCATGGGTGAAAAGTTTCAACCCTGGTGCATGCAAATAAAATGGCCAGGGTGAGCCGTGAGAAGGTTCCATTCCCATTCCACCGGATTGTCTGAACGCGTATGGAGCTCTGAGCAATATGACTAACCCGACTTCTGTAGAGAACCTTGGTGAGACCCTGTGACTTGAATTTCTGTGTTTGATTCTGAGAAATCCTGTGCATGTAACCCTAGCCTACGAGAAGCCTGTGTTGATTTCGGGGAAGAGACTTTGCTTGTTCAGGAAATCTAAGCGAGCCTATTCGAGCATTCCCTGTTCCGAAGTCGTGACTCTGAATCCATCCTATGATTGCCGAACCAGTTTTTGGAAAGTCTGTGTCTGTTTTCCCATGGGATCATTGAGACTACGCAGTAATGGACTGTGTGAGGCTTGTTGGCCTATGAGTGACTCCCTCCAGGTGAGAGAGTGCACAGGGGAAGGAGAGAACTCCTTGAAGGAACCCTATAGCTGCCATAGAGTTCGGAGACTTCCGGTCCGGTTTGTTCCTGTAACCCAAGGTAAGGGAGATTGGCAGCCGAAGGACTGTCCAGGTGACAGAGAAGGTGCATTCTCCTGGGGTGGAACAGGAATGTGGGGAATGAGGGTCTGTGGGTAGTGAGTGTGGGAGATTCCTGGGAGAGAATTTCATCCTTGTGTTTGTGTGTGACTGTTTTCCCTGTAACCTCACCCTGAGCCTAGATTCCTTGCCTTGGGGTGGAGCTTAGTCCCAGCTCGGGGGTGACCCACTGTTGAGTTGATGAGCAGTGCGGTCTAAGGCTGGGAGGTTCGTGGAAGCCTGCATTTGGTTGGTTGATTCCACCATTGTTACAAGATAAGTGTCTAACTATGTTTTATCACATTTTATCATGTCTCTACTGTAAATGTTATCATGTTTTCCGCTGTGTATATGAATTAATATGGAATGATATGGATTGTTTAATTATAGCAGTAATGATATGTTTAATCTCTGAGTTAAATGTGTTTTTTTTTTAAATGCATGGGATATATGATATCTGTATGAGCTTTGTACAAATGGTGTGTACAAATGGGTATCAGAGCGCGAGTAAGCCCAGAGTTCCGAAATGGGTGTGCTACACTTAACCTACATATCAAAACTATGTTAAAGAGAGGAGTCAACCTCTGATTATATAGGCTGAAGAGGAGAGGATCAATATAGTAACTTGTTTTCATTCTTTAATCATAACTCAACTTCATACTTTAGTTCGAACTTAGAACTAGACTTGAGACTGGTATACTTTAGTTCAAAAATAGAACTAGACTTGAGACTTCAGTTACAACTCAGCATTACACTTTAGTTCAAAAATAGAACTAGACTTGAGACTGTTATACTTTAGTTCGAAAATAGAACTAGACTTGAGACTTCAGTTACAAATTAGCATTACACTTTAGTTCAAAAATAGAACTAGACTTGAGATTTCAGTTACAAATCAACATTACACTTTATCTCAAAAATAGAACTAGAATTGAGATTTCAGTTACAACTCAACATTACACTTTAGTTCGAAAATCGAACTAGACTTGGGACTTCAATTACAAATCAACATTAAACTTTAGTTCAAAAATAGAACTAGACTTGAGACTTCAGTTACAACTCAACATTACACTTTAGCTCGAAAATAGAACTAGACTTGAGACTTCAGTTACAACTCGACTCTCGACATGGAAATTCAAAATTATCTTCATGGTGGATAATGTTACATGTGCCAACACACTAGATCAATACATTTATATCATTTGCAATATTAGGAATATCGTTTGTTTCTATTTCATAGGAATTTTATATTCAACCTAACTTTTGCTAGATTCCTTAACTTTTTCTCATGACTGACAAGGTTTGACTAGGCTCACAAAGGTTTTACATTCCCTATGACTTTTGCACTAGTCTGTCTATGCTCCCAGAGGTTGTACGTTCTCCCTGACATTTTCACTAGATTTTCTATGCTCACGGAGGTTGTATGTTCCCCCTGACTTTTGAATTAGAATCACATAGCATCTCGTTCGTCCTGACTTTTGGTTTGACTCATAGAGGTTGTGCGTTCCCCCTGTATTTTGTCAATACCTCACAAGCCTGTTTTATTATCCAAATCTCCCTGGCTACCCTCAGGGTGGCCCATATGGCCTCTCATTGGAGAATGACTATCGATGCTGCCAAATTTAATAGAATATTCCACGCGTCATCCCAATCTACCATGATAGGGCCCATATTGTCCTAAGTTAATCTATACAATGTGGCTAGCCATTCCTGATCTGGGTCCTTTTTCACTTGTACACACATGTGGTGATGCCCTACCTTAAAGTGTACGACTTCCTTATATGCGTTGACAAAGTGTGGGGGTATGTGAGGTGTCCTCTCAATGTTATCTCTAATGGTTTCTTTATAAATATCAAAGGAAACATTGTTTTCCATCTATCACTCCTTGTGTGTAGTATACCATAAGATCAAATATCGCACAACTTGAAGTGGCTTATCCTTGACTCTCAAAAACTACATGTCATCTGGATGCCACCATGATGATAATGCAATTAGAATGAGCAGTTAGGAATAGTGGAACTCAATTCCTTTATCCTACGCCTCTTCACAGTCAATCAGGAACTAGTTGAGTAAGAGCACTTCCCATTTCATCTGGATTCCCTCGATTCACCTTTTAGCTACCACTATGAGTGTTGTTGGTACTTGGTATTTTATACACTTTCTTAACAGTTTACAAGCTAAGTATTGTGTCGCAAACTGTATTGTTGGGTCGCATATTCTTGCGACATATAAATTGCATTGTCCTCGAAAAGTATTAAATTTCTCCTTCATGTTCTCAAATAGATTCTTTTCATTCTTCTTGTCGAATAAAGACAATGACGGGTCCTCCCCTTGCGATGGTAGACCAATAATGCACACAATCAAGTCTGTATATATGGAAACTATCTTGTTGATCCACAAGTCTCCCTCATGCAATGAAACCATTTGTTTGCACACAATGGGAGGACCAGGGGTTAATCATAAATACACCAAAAAAACCCTTAGATACTATCCCTTTTGGCATCACCTATAAGAAAGTGAACTCTCACTCGAGGCATATAGAGGGGCTGAGGGAACCAATATTTTGCAATGATGAGGAGAAGTGAGGAATTCAACATGGTCTTACTATGTGCTCCTTTTTCATCACTTAAAAATTACTTATCATGCAACATTCCCTGTGTGTGACAATAATTTACTTGACATTCATTCATTTACCAGTTACTTCATTGTGCAACATTATAACAACATATATGAATAACATATTTAGATTACTAAGATTTCATCATCACTACGTACTATCACTAACATATTTATAATACTAAAACATTCAAAAGTTCTACGCTATCCATATCGCACACACAACATCACTTCAAGACATAAGTTTTAATGTGGTTCACCCTAATCTTAGTTATGTCCACAATGGTTGGATTCTTATATTAGTTATGTATAGTCTTCTTACAGATGCACACTACACTTACAAAAATATGTAACAGTAACCATTACTAAAACCTGCCTATCCATTCTACTGTAGTGCAAGCCTCACTCCATAGTCATACATTAAAAATATTCCTTAATACTTATCCAAGGATAGACTCACCAAAAACTGAGCTCACTCATCATTCATAATCTAGTACTTTTACCTAGGAACCCATTACAATTTATAGTTTTACACTAGGGATAAGCCCATTACAATGTGGAAAAAATGTCCCAAAATCCTAACTACTTTCTACCTTTTGTGTGTTGACTCCCGAACATACTTCAACTAATTTGAGCGTGTGATTCCCCTTAGCCAAAATTTTCCCTAATTTATTCTTGTGCAATTCCGAAGACTTATAAAAAATTATCCAAAACACCTATCCAACAATAGTAAACATAACAACCCATAAAGATTTGAAGTCAAGTAACTTTGAATTCTTTTTATATATGTAAGTGAATTACAAGAGGAAGAACCAATGGGAAATAAGCAATGGAATAGAGGAAAGGAAGCAGTTGAAAGAATCCCCACATTGATCTACAAAACATTTTAGAGAGAAGTCAATGTGAGATAAATATTCAGTACAAAGAGATACAAAAAGAAAGATCAGAAGTATGAATACAAGGGGAGACATACCGATAGGCAGGGTTATCCTTTTCCCCATGATGCCAAAGGGGGAGAAAGAGAAATATACAAATCATGAATATACGGGGAGAAACCCCAAGGGGAGATACCCTTTTCCATTGATGTCAAAGGGGGAGAGAAAATTTAGAATAGAGAGATGAAGAGTGATGGTCACAGAGGGAGTATGAGTGTCAGAGTATGATTTTTTCTATCAATGCCAAAGGGGGTTATTGTTGGATAGTTGGTTGTAATTTATGTCAACCATGGTCAATCCTAGAATAAACTTCGAAGAAATTTTGGAAGAATATAGAAGTGGTGTGTGTATTTGGAGAAGTCTCCAAAGTGGTCCCCTTATGGCATAGCCTTAAGAATGGCCCTCATGGGAAGACACTTTGAAGAAGTATACAAGAATCCCTGAAAACATGGCTCAATGGTTAAGTGGTTGAGAAGCCCGATAGTTTTGGTCATGAATAACGAATTTGTTTGAAGAAAAAGAGGATGAAGGATAGTGAAAGTGCATGTAAAACACTCATACATGGATAGTCCTTGTCATGTCATTTACAATGGTAGGTGGTATGCCATGTAGTTCCTCATGGTTAAGGAGATATTCCCTCATGAAGTTGAAAACCCAAAAGAATGGTTATGAATCCTCTAAACCATTACAACAAGAACCTACAAGTCCTTAATTAAGGGTTAAAGTAGTTATAACAAGAAAGTATAGGTTGGCCCTAAAGTTATGGAAATAAGTCACTTTGAAAAGGTATAAATACACCTCAAGGATCCTTTCATTAGGATATTAACAACCACAAGTTTATTGAATATATTCTAAGTGATCAAGTGATATATTGGTGAATTTGAGACGACGAATCTAAGGTAGAAAAGGCATGTGGAAGAGAAAGTTTCAAGATTGTAGCTGTACGAAGGGTTTTTCTGAGAAAACCCTAATTTAGCTTACCCCTTTTGATCAAGATACTGGTGTCCCGTGAGGCATCCCTATAGGTTTTATGACACTCATCACACTAGGCTCTGTGAGATAATTGGCCTCTGTCCAATGAGGATGAGGGAAATTTGAGAGAGATGCTTGTCCCAGGATGTTGTAGTCTGAGCATAGTATGATGATGCACCAGGTATGATACTAAGTTAGAAGTATGTTTATATGCATGTTTTGAGGGTTATACACTAGTGATTTTATGATGCATGTTTGAGGAATGTATTTGGTATATTGTTGAGGCATTAGCACATGCTTGAGGAACATCTTTGGTGCATGGTCTGAGGCATATTATTGGCACATGTATGATGTACATTTCTTGTTGATTTTGATACATGTTGAGACACATATTGGTGATATCATGGTACATTGTTTTTAGCATATCTTTTGGTATTTGATTGAGGTGTGGTACCTGGTTGAGACACATATTTTAGTACATAGTTTTGGCACATGCTTGAGGTATATGGTTGGATTCATATCATTGATATTTTGGTACTTGGTTGAGGCGCATCATTGATGTTATGATACTTGATCTTGGAATATCCTATGATACATTGTTTATGGCATGATTGAGACATATCATGAGTGATATGACATATGGTTGAGGGACATCTCATGGTACATGGTTTATGTCATATTTTGGTACATGGTTGATGCATGATATGGTCCATGTTGGTACATGGTTGACGCATGACATGGTAAGAGTTTTGGTACATGGTTGATGGATGCTATGATACATGTTAGTACATGGTTGATGCATGATATGGTATAGGTTTTGGTACATGGTTGATGCATGCTATGGTACATGTTTTGGTACATGGTTGATGGATGTTATTGTTGGAATACTGATGGGGGGGTGAATCATTATGAGCACAATTAGTAATTTTAATCACAATATAAAACCTCCAATGAATATTATGAGAATTCAAAATATCATCAACACCATAAAAATCACATAAACACGATACACCATAATTTTACGTGGAAACCCAATGCAGGAGAAAACCACATAATTATTTTCTTATTTATCAAATAGTACATTCATTGGAAGCATAAACTTCCTATTTCTCCAGCTACAACTGGAAGGAGGATCCAACCCCTTGTTTACAAGCTACAACCTAAAGGAATTTCCAACTCCCTAATTTTTAAGCTCCAACTGAAAGTAGGATACAACCCCCTTTCCTTGCCCCATCCAACCACCGTATAAAATAAATGTAGACCAATATGTCACTACCACATCAACATGTCATTGTCCCTTTCACTAGACCAATATACCATCATTGTCACTGTCAACCTCTCACCACAACCTGTCACTGTAAACCTCTCATAAAAAACTTTGATCTTGTATCTGACCTGGTGTATGTGATCACAGACTTGCATACCTTCCTCAACTTCACCAACAATAGAATAACATCTTCATCAACCTTTACCTCATTCTCACGAGACTAGTTTTGGATTAGCTACAAACCCTAAATTTTAACAATAATACCTATGCACTTGTAATGAATAAAGGTTCGAAAATTGTACCCAACCTTATTTAGTATGTCTTATACAATTCCTCGAAGTTTCACTCATTGAATCATTCCTTAAAATGAGTTATAGAGAAAATGTCTAACCTTGTTGAATTCTGATCTATTCTAGAGATCAAACTTGTATGACATGCCACATGCTCAATATTTGATATCATATTTTTGAAATATCACACAAAAAACTATGAACTGCAATATTTTTATTGCAATTGTTATCACATAATTTTGATGCCCTATGAATAATTTATGTCTGTTTTACCCAGAACACCTGTTTAAAACTAGTTTCAGGACCAGTAAAAATATCTATCTTCCACATAGTGTATCTGCAAAAGTAGAACGACCCATAAGCTGATTTTTCTACGACAAGTACCTTGATATGTTTTCTCAATAGCCTCCAATTGTTTCTATCAGAAATCATTCTAGAAAAACAGTTATAGAGAAAATGGTGCGATGACTTGTAAATAACATACCTTAGAAAAACTTCATCCTCCCTTGGATTTCTGGCCTTCTTTACTTCACCTATACTTCTCTTCCTCCAACATGTATTCTTATAAGTGAATACACATAAGTGTTTGAAATGGACTCTTTTCTACGTTATAAAGAGAATTTTCTTAATGACATGAAACTTCCACGCAACTCATGATGGCATGCAACTCACATGCAATAATTAATTATCCCTCCAATAATTAATTATCCCTGCAATAATTAATTATCTCTGCAATAATTACTTATCTTTTGTTTACTGCCACTCTACTTTGACATGAAACTTTGTTTAAGAGTTGACATCAATGACAACCAATATTCCAACATCTAAACTTGGACTCCTCGTTTTATATAATGGCGTGCAATAATTAATTGTCCCTACAAAAAATGATTATCCCTGCCATAATTAATTATCCCTTCCATAATTAATTATCCCTGCAATAATTAATTATCCTTGCAATAATTAATTAATCCTTGAAATAATTAATCTTTCAAGAATTAATTAATCTTTTCACAACCACTTTCACTGGTCAAGCTTCTTGATGAACTTTTAGAGGCTTCTAAAATATTCTTGAGGGTCCTCCAACTTCACAGAACCATATCTCTTAAACCGTGAGAAACTACGTGGCGTACCATATATCACAAGAAATGGAATTATGCATAATATCTATCTATGATATTCTTACCTGCAAGTGTATTGATCTTTATTCCTCAATCCACTGCAGGTTCTGATAGGGTCCTACAATTATAGGAGATCTGATGATTCAGATATCATTTGTGGGTCTCATGATGAAGTTCTTGGTTTGTTGGTCTCTCGGTTGTTTCCATTTTCCCCTCCATCTATTTCACCTGATCCTTCATCTCCCTGCTTGATCCTTCGTCACCTTGTTATTCCCTTCATTCTCTCATCCTTCAACTCATCACATCCATCACTCATCCCTGCACGAATAAACAAACTTAGGTTAAAAGAAAAATCAATTGGTTAATAATGTTAGAAATAAGTTTAGTATAGTTAGAATAGGTTAGACTAATTAGTAATTAAGTTAGTTAGTATGTAGGTTAGTTAATCAAAATACTAATTAAACATTAAAATTAAAAACATATATAAAAAATTAAATTAAAACACAAATAAAAACTAAATTAAACCACACATAAAAAATAAAACAATATTAAAATATATAAAACAAAGTATAAAAATATATATCAAAAAAAAAGTAAACATATAATATAATAAAACATAAACCAAATAAACAAAAACAAAATAAACATAAAAAAAATAATTAAAAAACAAATAACAAATTAAAAATAAAACATAACTAAAACACGTAATAAAACATTAAAACAAAATAAAAATAAAAATAAAAAGGAAAAGGAAAAGAAAAACACGTAAAAAGAAACAAATAATAAAAAATAAAATAAAATAAAAATAAAATAAAATAAAAGTCACATAATTTTCCCTCCCGCAACTTTACCTTCACACATCCCCAAAATTTAATCCACGGACATAAAAAATTCCAGACCCCCCCTGCTTTTCGAACTTTAACGGAGGTGGGGGTCGGATAAGTGGTATTGGTAGGGACACTTGTCACCTCCAGGTGATTTCATACCCCCCTCCCAATACCACTTACCACCTTAGGGGGGGGGTCCAAAATACCACCTTTCCCCAAAAAACTCAAAACCACCCTCCCCAAAAAAATTCAAAACCGCCATTTTTTCCATTTTGACCAGTTTTTTTCCAGGAAGGATTCCAAGAAAATGAAAACGAATTTTGGAAAACCGAGGTTTTTCTCCATAATGGGATGAAGAACAAAAATGTCTCTTAGTGTTGTCACAAGTGCCACCATATGGGAGAATCAAAGCTATCTTTCAACCTCATTGTTCGGATTTCTAGTTCTTTCTATTTCAGCCCTGTTTTGTGGGAGTTGTTTTGGTGAGATGGAGGCGAATTTGGAGAAACCAAAAGAGGTTTTTGTCCAAAAAATACTCATATACAATAATATCCTTCATTTTTTCCCCAATTGTCAGCATTAAATAGAAACAGATGTCTGTGTGGACCCCTTTTTTGCAGAAATTTGGCCCGTCTTTCATGGCGGACAGTTCAGGATTTTTAGGGATTTTTATTCCTATTTTTGGCTGAGGTGGTTGAATTCGACCTCCTGATCCCGAGGAGAGTCTTTTTATATATTATAATGAATCAAATGTGCAGGAGGGGAGTCAAGGACCATGATTTGATTTGTATCAGAGCTCACAGATCTTCCCGTATTTTTCATCAATTTAATAATACAGTCGCAGCAGTTACAGGATTCTTGTGTCAAATCCATTGGTGAGGTTTTTCTCATTGTGATTTTGTTTTTCTTTGTTTTCATATATGTTTCTCTTCTCTATTGTTTTAAAGATATTTAAGATCATGATTTTTGTAAAAACACCCTGTTCCCATTTTAAAACAATGTCTATGTTTTTCCACTGAAAGTTAAATGCAGAATTCTTTACTGCTTTGTCTTTAATTTGAATTCTTAACATTGTCCCCCTCTAGCATACCTCAAGCTTATGAAGAATCTAGTGATTTTCCTACATTTCCCTGTAAGGTTGTCTGTAGGATTTTTTTTTTATTAAATCTCATATTGTGATTCCATTTCCCATGGTTCCTCTTCTCTGCACCTACCCAACTCAAAAGAATATTATGTTCTGCATAGCTAGCCTAATATCCTATTTCAAACAAATCTAAATCTTACGGAGAGATCCTTCTCTGAGTCTTGGAGGGCTATATCCAAGACTCGAAGTGGTTTTGATGTTGCCTCTATGAATGTCTCCACATCCTTGGGCAAATTACAGAGTGATACCAAGTTCCATGACCAAACTGTCATTGAATCCTCTCACATGGATCATATCCCAATGGAACCTCTCAACCAAATGTCCACCATCACCAACATGTGCCTCTACCATGCATGTACCGAAGTCACCAACATACCACGACATATATTTCCCTATACCATACCATG
This sequence comes from Picea engelmannii, assembly GCA_009831015.1. Lineage (NCBI taxonomy): Eukaryota > Viridiplantae > Streptophyta > Pinopsida > Pinales > Pinaceae > Picea > Picea engelmannii. The sequence continues at coordinate 507,097 of ML788503.1, forward strand.
TACCAAACATGTACCATGCATCAACCATGCACCAAACCTTAACAATGTGTCTATTGTTGGAGAAATTTCTATTTTTGGCACATTATTTCAGTGGGAGTTAATTGACTAGTTCCATTTTAGACTTTCTATTTTAGATCATCATTATTATGATATGATGTATGCATGAATTATGATATTATGTATTTTCTTTCCTATATATGCATGTATTCCACTCATTTATTGTATCATATTGATCATCATCTATGTACCAATCATTCATTCATTGGTCATCTCATTGGAGTAGTGTGAATATATTTTCTCATTCTTCCATATTGAATCTCTCTTCCTTTATTGATAATATTTGTTTGTACTTGTTTTATCTAGATCATTTGTGTAGGTTTCGATGAAACATTGACATGGTATCAGAGATACTCTACTTGGAGCAAGCCATACAAGCTAGAGAATAAGGAAATCAGAGTTTTGGTGAGAAAATTCATGTAATAGACACAATCACATCTGCTCCCTGTTGAAAGGAGCGACTATTGAAACCTAGACACTAGAAAAGTGAAACCAGGGTTTCTCAAAATAAAATGGAAATGGGAGAACATAGCACAAAAAAAGGAGACTAGAATACACCGGTTGCTCTGTCTCTTAAGGAAAGGTGTGACCGCCTCTAAAAAGACTTTTTTTGTTGCAATTATATCTCCCAAAACATTAGCTTTTTGAGGAAATAGGGTGAATAATAAGTAAATACACCCATATTGCAATTGGTTTTTCAACCGTTTGGTGAAATTTGCTACCATTTTCTCATAAAGGAATTTGTAATATTGCTTCCTGAAATTGATACAAATTTTCTACTTAAAGTGTCCTTTCTGCACTGATTTCTTAGTTTTTCACTTACAGATTGAGGGTAAATTTTAAGGGTTCTCATTAATAGTGGGAGGGATAGATATGGAACCTATTCTATAGTCAAACTTGGTGGTAATCCTCACACCATACAATTATTTTGATTGGAATCCCAAGGTTGAATACCAAATCAAAAGGAAAGGATTGTACAATTTGACGATGGTGATAGAAACATAACCTACATTAGCAATTAATAAGATGAGATGGGAAAAATGAAAGGATGAAGCCATAGGAATTCTTATTGAATTGATTTCATTTGATTTATGGTTTCATGTTTCTGCATGAAAGACTCTAAACATGGTCTGGACCACCTTGGAAAGTATGTTTGGAAAGCAGGATGAGATGAGAGGTCATATGCTTGAGGTAGAGTTGAATACTTTGGATCCTAAAATTTTTGATAATATACAAGATTTCTTTACTAAGTTTAAATATTTGATATTGAGCTTAGAATCTTGTGGTATTGATAATTCTAAGAAAGTGTACCAACTTATTCTAACAATATTGGCCAAGCTAGGACCATAATATGTTGTCTATGTTTCCACTTTCCATTCTGGAAGGTATCTCATGGGAACAAATTGGAAGATGCCTACCATAAATCAATTCATTGATTCTCTCACACATGAGTAGGAAAGAATCATTCATATGGTCCTAATCAAGTATCCCAAAGCACATGCACTCACCATGCATGATGTAAAAGGATCATCCAAACAGATTAGAAAGGAGAAACAAAATGAGAAGGAGGGACATTCCAAACCATTCAACAACTCTTCAGGTTTCAAAGACTCCTTAGATTCCAAGAATAAAAAGAAGGGAAAGTAGTTAACTTACTACAATAAACCAAATCATGAAGAAACATATCATTCTTATGTCACAGGTACTTCAACAAAACAACCTAGAAAATTTCATTCCAGAAGGAGTCAAGAAGCAGAAGAAATAATATCTTTCTCCTAAGAAAGGTAATCATCATTCTCTTTTTGACATTAATTACTCATCTGATTCATGGAATATAGATTCTGGTGCATCACATCATATTGCAGCAAAAAATGAAGTTTTTACTTCCTTGCGTCCATGATCACAACCCCCTATTCTCATGGAGGATGATACTCCAGTGGAAGTAGAAGGAGAGGGAATGGTTTACATGTTCCAAATATTTCTATGAATCTTCTCTCAGTTTATCAGATCACTCATAAAGGTAAAAAGGTTGAATTTACATCAAATTCAGTTTCAATAATTGGCATGCATGAAAATTGCATCATTGCAATTGGTGAGGTGGATCAGAAGTCAAGGTTGTATAAATTCACTAAGTTTTCTAAATATGAATCCTCTTTTTTACTTAGACATAAGCAGATTACTTTTCATGCACCTCCAGTGAAACATGAATATACTCTTGCACTTCCATCAATTTCATACATCAGAGATGATTCCATACAATCAAATTATGTACATGGAAATAAGCAGGTAGTACAGCCAGAAAAGAATCTAGCACCAAAGCTTCAACAGATGCCCAAGATGACACAGTTCACACTTTACGAATCATGTTTTCTTGTAGGGAATCCATTGGATTCGAGGACTCAAATTCATCATGAGGAGACTTCTCATGTACCTTCAGCTTCTGAACCAATGATGCCCATGCATTGATATTTGGTTTAATATTATGATCCATGGACCTACAATGAGGCTATTGGAAACCAATTATGGAAAGAATCCATGCAAAAGGAGTATGAATCACTCCTAGAGAATCAGACTTGCAGTCTGGTTCCACTTCCACTAGAAAGGAATATTTTCAAGTGCAGATGGGTCCATAGGATCAAGAGGTACAAAGCTAGACATGTTTCCAAAGGAGTTCATCAGATCCATAAATATTTCTACATCTTCATGAAAACGTTTAGTGAGAAAACATTTCAGACTTTGTGGGATCGTCTTGTAGTGAAGAACACAGTTGCCTAGCAGCTACATTTTCTTCTTTTGATGCATTGTATTTTGAGGGGGGATTTTGTTCCAAAGTGGTTTCCCCTCTTTCCTCATTTTTATTCAATTTTCATTAGTTGCATTGTACATAAGTACCTAATAAGGCCTAGTAGTTGGGACTCATTTTTATTCCATAGTGATGTTCAGGGGGGTGTTGGAGAAATTTCTATTTTCGGCACACTAGTTATGTGGGAGTTAACTGATTAGTTCTATTTTAGACTTTCTATTTCATATCATCACTATTATGCTATTATGCATGTTCTTTCCTATATATGAGTGTATTCCACTCATTCATTGTATCATATTGATCGTCATATATGTATCAATCATTCCTTCATCGATTAACTCATTGGAGTAGTGTGAACATATTCTCTCATTCTTCCATATTGAATCTCTCTTCATTTCTTGATAAGCTTTTTGTGTACTTTCTTTAGCTAGATATCTTGTGTAGGTTTCAATGAAACATTGATAACTATATGAATGGTAGACCTCTAACATGAAAACCAACTGTAAAAAAATATCATCCACGTCTCTTGGGCTTCCAAACTTCTCCAAGGGTTGACATCAATATATAAGATCACTCTCCAAGGGTTGACACCAATGAAAACCAACTGTCCAAACCAAATGACCAACAATATCCCACTTATTCATTGATGGAAACACGTAGACATGGAAACACCATGCTCATGTTTCCCCTATGACCATCTCTCCTCATCTATGTTTCTATATCTCCCCCTTTGACATCAATGGAAAAGGGTTTCTTTCTTGGGGCTGCTCCCTCTATCTTCATGCCTCTATTCTTTATCTCCACATGAATTCTCTACAAGATGTCATGTATATCAAATGTAGGTATTCATGTACCTTCTTACTTTTGAAGTTTTTTTCATTTGTTCTTCCTCTTTTAAATCACTGACATACATAAAATCATTCAAAGTTTGAGCATTCAAATAAAAAAAGCATCCAACTATCTTTGAGTTAGTCTCCAAACCAATCTATATTGAACTCATTCACTCATCCATTTACATATATCTATCCAATCCGACCAAGTTTCTTATGAATCCATCCTTGTCCATGTGACCCATATTGTTCACGACTCTGCTACACAACTTTCCATAATGATGACCCATCTATCACTTCACTATTATGAAGACTTCATCCTGTTTGAAGGATGGAATTTTGAACTGTAAAATCTATTGCATAGAATCCCCATGCTCAATATTCATGCTACCTTGGAGTCTCCAAGACATTTGGCTCAGAAAAATATCCGCTCTGATGTAGAGTAACCTTCCTCTTCATTGTTTTCCTTTTCACCCTCTTCTTGAAATATGACATCTTTCTCTTTTCCTCTCAATTCATCATGATTTTGCGTTGCTACAATTCTTGTGGGTATGATCTATGGGACCTTGTTTTCATTCACTTGTTCTTCTTGTTTTTCATTTCTTCTCAAAAACTTTATGTATTTGACATATTCTTTTTTTCTTGTTGATTTATCATGATATTGTACCGCTGCAAATCTTGAGAGTATGACTTTTGGGTGTCCTTCATAGATTTGTTCATCTTTTGCTTGTTCTTGTTTTCTTTTCAAAATATTATTATATCGGATATCGGTGTTCTATTTCATAGAGGTATCCATCATGCTTCTAAAATCACAAGCTATATGTCAACAATAGTGGAATTTGTAGCATTCTACTATATTTCTCAATGAACCAAAGATTTTTTGGTTCTGTACCATTGTGGTTCTAACCCTTATGAACTATAATGCATTATGTAATTGTGACTTAGGTTGGTGAGCCAGTAAAGCTGAAAAGGGGCCAGAGTGCCTAGGAAATGTAATACATGTTGGACAACTGAGAGGGGGGGGGTGAATCAGTTGTTACTGTGCTTAAACAACTATGCTTATTTTAAACTCTTTACAGAGCACTCAATGACAATCACAATAATGTAGGGAAGTAATCAATAGAACATTCAACATCAATCACACATATGAAATATATAGAGACAGATATTTCCTGAGGAAACCCATAAAGGGTAAAATCCTCTTGTTCTTGGTATGATAAGTAATCTTTACATTCTATACATTATAATACATATGAGCTCCAACTCATTGTGAGGCTACAACCTCTGTTTTGCAAGATGCAACTTTCTAAGAGAACCAACTCTCTGTTTTCTCTAGCACCTACTAGAAGGAAGCACCAACTCCCTGGTTTCTCTAGTACCCACTAGAAGGAAGAACCAACTCCCTTGTTTCTCTAGCACCCACTAGAAGGAAGCACCAACTCCCTAAGTGTTCCAGCACCAATTGGATGGAAGAAACAAATTCCAGTCACACGGGCACCAACCTGTATAACAGAGAACAACAGTTCTCCCCTGCACCACCCTGCCACCCTGGTTTCTCTGGCTGCAACTAGATGGAAGCTACAACTCCTTGTGTTCAAGCACCCACTTGAACCTCTGAGGACAACAGTCCTCCCTAGAACCTCCCTACCACCCTGAAATATCAATCCTTTCCAATGAAACTTATTACAGTGATATAATGTTCATTAATGACTTACCAGTCTCATCATTGTTATACTACACTACCCTGCCTTGTCTGCCTTAGTGTCTTCCTGCACACATGCCTTGCGCTTTCTGTTCTTCTGCCTTTTACACTCTGTGTGCCATGTTCATTCAATGCAACATTCCTCTTCTGTGTATCTCATATTTTGCACACTGCCTCCTTCTATACACTTGAATCACTCTCAACAACAGTCCCCATCTCTTCTATGTTCTGCGTATTTATGATGTCTGTGCACCTTCTTTGTCCTCCATGCATAGTGCCTCTGCATGCTCTTCACCGTGCCACGGTTCATGTCATCAGGTTGGACACTGCCACTCCACATAACCACTTCTTCACTCCCTTGAGCATCAACACACTCTCTCTGTTCTGCATGTTCTCCTCGTGTCGATTCCTCTTCCTGATCATCATGGAAATTCCTCATCTTTTTTGGTGGTTATACCCATGCGTTCATCATCATTGGGTGTTATGCTGAGATTCCCTAGCCTCTCCAACAGTCGATACTCTTTGTCTTCTCTATCATAGTCGAGCTCATTCCCTCTGTTGCAGTTCCAGGCTCCAACGGTCTTACATCTGTCAATAGCCTCTATGAACAGTCTTCATTCCACTAGAAGATGCCTCGAGACTCTTCATATTCTCTGGCGATCACCCTGAAGTATCTTCGAGTCCTCTGACAGAAACCATCATTCGTTTCTAGCAGTTACACTGTGAACCTATTGAGCCTTGTGCCTTTGGCACCTTTCACCTTTCCTTTCACATGTGGCCTCAGGCGGTGACCACAGCCTACAACAAAAGGTGTTTTCGCATTTCGGCATTTCACATGTCGCGAATTCCTGTTGTGAGGAATATCGACTCTCCAAGTCACGATCTATGAAATGGAGCTTGGTTGCATTATCTCCTTCCTCCATCTTCCGCAGATGTGACCATTGGTTGTGACCACAGCCTTATTTGAAACTGCATTTTGCAATTTTGCGTTTTGAGAATTTGTTGCGAGTCACTCTAACTCTTCCAACTCCCGATCACAAAATGGAGCCTTGCAACTTGCAATCTCCTTCCTTCACATGCCCACAGTTGTGACCAAGCATTTATCCATAAATTTCTTTGGCGATTTCGCATTTCGACATTCCTACATTTTGGCATTCTTGTGGAGAAGTATCTCGAAACTCCAACTCCCGGTATCCGAAACCTGCACCAAAAGGTGTTTTTCACATTTTGGCATTCCATCATTTTGGTATTCCTATGGTGAAGTGTTTCGACACTCCAAATCTTGGTATCCGAAACCTACACCAAAAGGTTTTTTTCACATTTTGGCATTACGGCATTTCGACAATCCTGTAGTGAATTATTTTGACACTTCCAACTCTCGATATCTGAAACTTGCACCAAAAGGTGTTTTTCGCATTTTGAAATTTTGGCATTTTGGCATTCCCGTGGTGAAGTGTTTCAACACTTCCAACTCCCGGTCTATGAAACTCTGAAATGGAGTCTTTGTTTATGTGCCTGTTTCGGGATTTCGATGTTTGCGCATTTCGCAACTTTGAGACTCCTTTGATGAAGAGTTTCGACTCTTGACTCCTCCAACTCCTGGTATCTGAAACCTTTGATTTCCTGGTCTGTGAAACTTTGAAATGGAGTCTTTTTTGATGTGCATGCTTTGGGATTTTAGCATTTCGCATTTCACAACTTCAGGACTCCTCTGATGAAGAGTATCAACTCTTGACTCCTCCAACTCCCGGTATCCGAAACTCTGAAATGGAGTTTATACTTCTGATCTTTCCATGCCATCATCGTTGTTGATCTTCCTTGCCTACCTGTTTTCCATCAAATGAACAAGCACACTCTTGCACTCTGCGTGCACCTCTACACTATCTTTTCTGGTCTTCACGAGCTTTCTCTACTGCGTCTCCCCAAAATACTTCTCATGACCGCCTGGCACATTGTACCTGTACTCAAGCCATCATCGTTGTTGTACTTTCCATCAATGACAAGCATATGCTGCTTGTAAAACATGGCAACAATACATCTATATATTTTAATAAAATACATCGTTGGCTGCAAGACAAACAAAGAAAAAAGAGATAGGGGGCTATGATTCCATGAGAGAGGGGGGCTTGAGGGGCTAAGTATTTATTTTATATTTTATTTAGCCATAATTGATTTTATGGAGAAAATGAGTTACATCAACTTCTTTGGGGAGGCCATGTGGTTCTTGATTTCCAAGTAATTATATAAACCCATATTTCGTCTATTTGGGGGTTCACTTTCTCACTCACTCATGGTTCATCATTATTTTCACTCCTTCATTTTTTGGGTTCCTCACTCTTGATGAATTAATGAATTAATATGGTTCCTTCACTTTAATTAAGAAGTTTTGTTTAGAAACAAAGATGCTTCTATCATTTAAGACATGAATGTGTTTAGAACAAGGAGGATTATCTATGTCTTTGGATTCAACATTTTTTGCTTTGTTGAGTAAGAGTTATTGTACCTATATTTAAAGTTATTTTATAATTTTGTAACAGTTCTTTTATTCTAATTGATGACTAGAAATCGATTGTTTTAACCTATGATCAATAACAGAGCATTGGAAATTACTTTTCTTTCACTAGATTCTTGTCGCATGTATGTTTCTTTTCTGTAACTGTTATCTCATACAATTTTGAAGTTCCACTAATAAAAAATGGTATTAATTATAGTTTGAAGTTGTTTAGATATTCTTTGTCTACATGTTAGGGTATAAAGGTTATCCTAAAACCCAGTTGTTTAGATATTAATGTTCTTTGAATTAATGTGCTCTTTTTAGGGTATGTCGTTTGACTATGTCATGAAAATCGACAAAATTCTCTAGTGGGCCAAACTCTGGTAGGTCAATGTTTTTCATATCCTGATTGATTTTCTCCCAACTTTTATCACACTCTCCCCATATTTCCTGTATCTTCCACTGAGGTTCCTACACCATACTTACATAGTATTCATCTGCCTTCCTGATTCGAGAGATGCTACTATCCATCAACACTCAGATTCCATGCTCTTGTATGTCATGACCTTTCTGTACTTCCCTGATGTAGTCGATCCACTCCAAGGCCTGATGTGCCTTTTCATACCATCTCGGCACATATTTACAGGTTTTCATCCCCATGAGGGTATCATTTTGAAAATAGGCTATGCAAGGAGTGAAGAGATGTATGTTTTTTTGAACTACGCATATGTTTCTCAAAACTCACTCTTCAGGAGTAATACTGATTGTGTTTAATTCTGGTAATACTTTACTTGATGGCACAGATGGTCCAACTCTTTCTTCATGGTGGATAATACCTTTTCATCCCTTTTTCATATGTCTAGCATGGAATCGGTTATGGCCATACCTGCTCCGATTATCTCAATCATCTTAGCATTTTCTGTGTTGAGCAACATCTCTTATGTGTTGATGAGAAGTGTTCTCTCGAGCATGAGCCTCCTTTTCATGGTTGTTCTTCTCATCGCAAATTTCCTTTTTCTATCATACGAGATCGCCTATATGTCAGCGATATCATCTACTGGTTGATGAATATGTTGATCTCCCCAGGTCAAAGTGTTTCCTAGGCTTCCTACCATATAGATATGTTTTATGACCAGTTCTTGTGATTCCTTAATAGGGGAGGCTTCTGTATGATTTGGTTACTTGGCCTCTTTTTGGTTCTCGCTAGTTGGTGGAGTATTTTTCCTAGCTAGGAAGATACGTGAAGACTTGATATTAGCTGGTAATTTAGTCGTTGAGGTGTCGATTTATGGTTGCTCCACTTCTCCTTCTTGTTCACTAGTACCCAAGCCATCTTTGAAGCTGTCATTCTGAGGTTATGTTCCCAATTGATTAAGGAAATTAGTGTCCAGATTTACCCTAGCCTCATGGTTGCCTTCCTGGGGTTTTGAGATCAAAACATAAGAAGTTGGAGAAAACATTTCCCCTGGTTCTTCCTCCTCTTTGATTAGTACCAGGGTTATGCGCGAAACCTCTAAACTTTCCTCATTGTCATATATGGTAATTAATTCTATGAGGGAAGTAGGCACATTTGTCCCACTTGATGCTCTTTCTATCCTCCACTAAGATATATTAATCACCAGTGATCTGACCTATGGTGACATGGAGTTGGGGTTTTGTTGGTCGGTGGTCTCCTCTGGTGGAATTGTCTATGAGCCATTTATCTCTTCTCCATGATTTCTTGTGTCGTCTGGGGTAATCATCAAGGGTTATATCAAAGGATTAAGTGGGGGATATTATCATAACCTTTGTATAACTCTCTGGTATTCTTACAGCAACAACATTCCCCTCCTTCATGCCTCTGCTGCTTCTACTGCTTTGTTTTATTATCTTACCTTGAGGGCTTCTTGAGTTTTCTGTTATATCGTTTTAACTTGCTCATTCATAGTCATTGCTTTGAACCTAGTCATATTCATGTTGGCCCTCCTATAGAGAAATTGCTCCCATTTCTAAGCGCACTCTCTGAAAATATCATCTTCGAAGCTATCATGAGAATATGACGAACATGATGACACATGCAACGTGTGCTGAAGTACCAAGAATTTTGGATCATGCTTGTGAAATTGGTCTATGGGGAATCAATACTCAAGCTGCCTCAAGCCCTCTTGTTTTGCATGTGAATTTTCTTTTACCATGTAAAACCCTATATGAAACCCATAGGGTCTAAAAAATTTCTTCTTGTCCTTCACCAAAGTGGCATTATATCCTTGCAGAATGGTTTTGTAACAAATTTCTCCCACATTGAGCTAGTCCAGGACATGACTGGAGAGTAACTGTCGCACACCATTAGCTATGAACACTCAGATATAAGTGTTAGTTTCTTCAAAATAGCAGTTGCCTACTTTTGAAACCATATTTTAGGCTATCATTGTAATCCTTGGGCATTCTTTTCTGAATATAATGAAATGTACTTAGGCTATGAACTCATCGCATACCATGGCATAAAATATTTTGTACCTTTTCTCCCATAGAATGATGAAATAAATATGCATGGGTAACTCAATAACATGCCAGCTCAACTTTATTACTGCAAATATGTTCCTTGTGTAGATCACGTCCAATAGGCATGACGCCATGTGAAAAGCTGGCATTTCTCCATCTTTTGGTTTCTGGGCCTGCAAGATGTTACTGATTAACTATTTGGAAATTATGGCTCCCCAGTTGAAGTTTCTCCCGGATATTTCCATAGTATATGCCAGGGGCATCCATGCTTCCAAAAACTTGGAGCAATATTTTTCCCCATATAATTGGCAGATCAAAGCCATTAGATAAATATATGGCTCTCTGAGGTTTATCATGTCGTACCAGTCGTTGTTCCCCATGAGGCCATTAATATACTAGTGTGATGTAACTCATAAAATTTGACCACAAACTCTATATTTATTCTTTCCTCTAGGTCTCTGAGCTTGCAGTATTTTTGGACCTCTATTGGAAGAAAAACACAAACAAATTCACCATTTTCATTATTTCATCGAATCTTTGTGGTCAATTATCCATCGTAGGGTATTGATGAAGCGAAAAATTGGGGTTCGGTAGGCCACCATATGCAGGCATGATCGTTGGATGTTTCTTTTACAAGGAAAATCTCTCTATGGCATGGGGTAAACCAAAAGAGACAGAAATGACTGAAGAAATCAACTCTAATCCCAGGTATGCTATATAAAAAAATATTCTAAAAAGACAAGAGAAGGATCCTACCTCATCCAAACGTTCGATGAATTCCATCGTTGAGCACTCGACTCAAAGTGATACACCTACGACTTGTCCTCAACAACCAAGAAATGCAAGGATATGGTGATAATATATAAAGTTAGTGTTAGAGATCAAAAACGCACTGGCAATTTTTAAAGAATGATGCCTAATATTGAAGGGAACTTTTGACTACCTTCCCGAGCTCCAAATGCATATTTGAAAGAACCATTGGAAAACTTAAGATTTCTAGATGTCGATCGACTATTCAAGCATGTAAAACAGACTCTCCATGACTGAGAAATTTGATTTTAAACAAATTTGCGCTTTCACCAGCTAATTCGTCTTGAACTTAGCTAGTTAGCTGGTGAAAGCTCTGCTTTTCACCAGCTAAGGAGCAGATTTTTAGGTAAATAAGCTGGTGAAACCTGTCACTGCCAGAATGACCGAATTTTTGCCCAGATCGAGATTTTTTGAGTTTGAATTGTTTGAAACCGCTTCAAATGGATAGTCGTTGAATTATCAAGTTTGATTCAATGGCTATTTTTGATGGATAAGGGAAAGAAGAGGTGTTTCAATCGTTTTTGGTATCTTTTTCAAAGGCAGAAAATCAAGGTTTTTGCACACTTCACCAAATTTGAATTTTATCTTTGGAGGACCAAATCAAACAGCCTTGGGAGGCTAAACTGCACTTCATCAACAATCTACTACTCTTAGAGATCATTAGATATGGATTGACCTCATCTTGAGGGTTTTTCCTATTTTATTGTAAATATTGTTTTACTTTTTGTTTTTAGAATAATTGATCCATCTTTTTAGGATCTGAAATTGCTTTGTAAAGGCTATAAATACTGGGGATTCAGTCTGAAGAGGTGTTTGATTCTGGATACATTTTGACTATTGTACTAAGGCTCTTATCTTCTAATAGAATCACAGTTTCCTTTTTCCATCAATATCATATTTACTCATATACTATATTACTCTGTATTTTAATTCAATTTAGTTCATCTTTTAAGAACTGTCATCTTCTTATAAAGCTCATAAATTCGAATTAAAAGACTTCTTACTATCTTGTATGACCCTGCATTCATTGTATTTGGTTATCTTGATTAGTATTCTTCATACCCTATCCAATTACTCCCTCTAATCATTGATTTCTAAAAGCATTGGTTTATTCGAATACTTGATAAGTTGTTCTTMTCATTAGTCATTGAGTTATCCCATTTGATCCACAATTTCATAAACACAAAAAACCATTTTACTTAAAGTTACCAAGAATCTTTGGCCTACAACCCCAAAGAGTTTCTTGGAGTGATAACAAATTAGCATTGTTGCCGGGGAGAGGAGATTGAAGCTCAGCTTCCTTTGGAAATGTCAAGATCCAGCTTTGATGATAGACAAAGCCTGGATATCATTTGGTTGTAATCATCTATCGGGTGACTCCATGAAGGATGGATTCAGTGGAAACTCCATTGGTATGAAATGAACAAGATCTTATCTAAGAGGTATGCGTTCTGCGATTTTTCAAAGATTGTTGGTTTCCCTAATCCAATGCTTAATAGAGATGAATGGGAAAATAGCCTTCCCAGATTTCAAGGTGAAGATTGGGAAGTACCAGCTGAACATTTGTTGGACTTTCATGATTACATTCATCGGTTGCAAGTTGTGCATGAGGATGTTTAGATCTGGCTCTTCTGTTTTTCATTAGAGGGGATTGCTCGTGATTGGTACCAGTCTCTTCCTATTTCCAGTATCAACTCTTTGGCAGAGTTTCATCCTGCCTTTCATTTGTTTTGTAAAGAGATATTTTCAGCCAACCTTCTATTTCTTGAATGTTGTCATGAATTCAACTTATTAACTAAAGATTCAGAAAATTATGAAGAGTATGTTGCTATAGGGGATATTTCTCATTGTGACCAAGACGTTGATTAGCTTCACAATGTTAGCCATAGTATAGATGCTTTTGACATTATGCCAAATGCATCTATTGTCTTTGGCTATAAGGAAAATCAAATTGTCCCCTTTGAAGACTTGAAAGGTGATGAGCATATTGGCAAATCAGCAAGTGAAAGTGTTGAATCCGCAGTAGATGCTAAGGGCAACTCTCAATTTTCTGGTTTACAAACAAAGGCAGATTACAACAGATATTTGTGGGAATGAGATAAGCTGAAAAGCTCTGATCAACAGTCCTTCTTATATGACTCTCTGACAAAGGATGAGCAGTCTGTTTTTATCATAGAGACCAGTGAAAGCATTCAGCAACTGCAATACAGTTAGTTGGATCGACAACTCAAAGAGGTATTTCGTTATGACATTTATGACCATGTTGATAACTATTTGGAATCTATGAGCAACAAATGCGTTAAATCATTTTTGTCAGAAGAATATTGTCTTTATCATATGTTCAAACCTTTTTTCTGCATGACATGGCTTCCTTTATTTTTTAGGTCAAGATCTAGCATGATACTAGCAAGTCAATTACTTTCTTGGCTTCTTTGGAAATTTAGTTTTACTTGATCAATCTACCTCTACTGGTTAGTGTAGGGATTGATAGAATAATAAGCTCTTTCTTTGAGTAGGTAGATTACTTTCATTTTTCTTGAATAAGCAGAGCAACTACAGGTCAAGCCTAAAACCACATGTTATACTTACATTGTGCTAGCTGGGCATGCAAACTCAAAGCCATGATCTAATCAGGGATCAAGCCATGATTGTAATTGATAATTCATGTGTCATATGTCGGGTCGAGTCAAGACTTAATTATCAATGAATTCCATAGCAGCTGCTCATGCATTAGGCAAAGAGACTCCCATTTCACTTTAAATGGATGGATCTGGACCATCCCTCCATGCTGCAGCTACTCAGACAGCCTCAAGTTATCCATAAATCTCTCAGGTGTTTATTGCAGATTCAAAGAAATTTGAACATCCATTGGATGAACCTTGGGCAGAGTTGATCCGATTAGTTCAACATAATGGCACTTATTCACATATAATGGCTACCTCAATTTTCTTTAAAAAAAAAATGTAATGCCACGAGCCTGCAGCTCTGTTGGACGTTTCTCCTGTTTTAGATATCACAAAAATTATTGGGGATCAAACATTTGTCAGGCCAATCTATGCTGGAAATGATCTCTGTATAGTTCGTTACATCGGGTCAGGTCCCTGCATAAGGAGTATTAGGCCAACTTCGTTCCCAGTTTATTTTTCACCAGACAAGTCAAATATGGATGCAATTCCAACTTCCACTATTGATGTCTGAAACTTAGATGCAGAACCTATTGGGAAGTCAACTTGCTTGAAGCAAACATCTTAACAGGGATTGAGATAAAGTAGAGGCAGTGAGGAGAATCAAATTGTGGAGGGTAGCTTCTTCTCTTAGAGCCTTCGTTGATTGTGGGAAATTTTGTGAATTACATGCAGAAGAATTCAAACTGCCGATGGTGCAATGCGCAGATATCTAAACAATACTGTAAAGTATATTATTAAGTGTCACAAGGAGAATATAGGGTCGATATTCCATCTGTGACAATGCAAGAGTGCAAGTTTAATGATTTGGGTCAGATTCCTGCATTAAGGGAACGATGGCATTGAGAATATAACAGATCTTATTGACAGATGTTTTTCTACGAAAATCAAGGAGAGTCGTGTCAAAGACATGTATATCAATGGCTCCCAACCTTGGTTGCCATATTGTTGAAATTTGAATGAGCCAAACTGCAACAAATCCTCTCTACCTATGATGTCACAAATATGAACGTCGACCAAATCTTTGTTTTCCCTTTAGGCAACATAATCAAAAGATACAGTCAATTCTTCTCTCTTCTTACTGGTGATACCTGGCAAGTATGCTCAACATTTGATTTATCTAACATTTTGCTTTTGCAGAGTCTGGCAGCTTGGAAAATCGACACCTGGACACTTGTATCCTGCATTTGAGGGTTTGTTTGGCGGTGAAAAATGCAAATCCAGGGCGGTTATATCATCGAACGCTTGGCAGCCTACGGGCTTTTGACAGCTCATGATTAATGATATAAATGGTTGATTTTGCAAGCAGAAAATACTCGTGCTGCAAACTTGGGCAATCACGACTTGGTCTTTGTTTACGATACTCTTGAGTATGAGGAGTGTCACTCGTCTATTGCAATTCTGAAGTATGGAATTTTTTATAACATTTCATATATGGATGAACTGGTAACAATGCCAAGTTGAACTGAGAACATGCCTCTACAAATTATAACAGGATTTACCTATCTAAGGCCCAAAATTTGTGAAGGAGAAGGGACTAAAGCATGTCAAGTTTCCAACAGCTGATGAAGCATTGGAAGAAGCTCCTGCTATGGGTATAGCCAATGGGTTTACATATCTCACCATCATGCCTATGTTCAACACTTTTCTTCTTAATGAAGAGATTGCCACAACAGATGCCATGTCGATGTGCAAACAACATTTCCAGGGGAGTTTGAAGTAAACATGTTACAGATAAAGAAGATTGGGAAAGATAACAACAAACTTTGGAAAATAGCTAGATGATAAATTGTAAAGGCTGAATAACACCATGCCCAATACTAAAGGCACAAGGTTTTCCAGGTTCTTGGAAACCTCGCAGGGAGGTCTCCATCCCAGTTGGAGACAATGTTAGCGATCAAAAACACACTGGCAATTTTTAAAGAATGATGCCTAATCTTTCAGGGAAATTTTGACTACCTTCCCGAGCTCCAAATGTAGATTTTAAAGCACCATTGGAAAGATTGAGATTTTTGGATGTCGATCGACTATTCAAGCATGTAAAATGGACTCTCCACGACTGAGAAAATTGATTTTAAAAAAATCTGCGCTTTCACGAGCTAACTCGTCTTGAACTTTGCTAGTTAGCTGGTGAAAGCTCTGCTTTTCACCAGCTAAGGAGCAGATTTTTAGGTAAATAAGCTGGTGAAAGCTTGTCACTGCCAGAATGATCGAATTTTTGCCCAGATCAGGATTTTTTGAGTTTGAATGGTTTGAAACTGCTTCAAATGGATAGTTGTTGAATTATCAAGTCTAATTCAATGGCTATTTTTGATGGATAAGGGAAAGAAGAGGTGTTTCAATCGTTTTTGGTATCTATTTCAAAGGCAGAAAATCAGGGTTTTTGCACACTTCATCAAATTCAAATTTTATCTTTGGAGGACCAAATCAAACAGCCTTGGGAGGCTAAACTGCACTTCATCAACAATCTACTACTCTTAGAGATCATTAGATATGGATTGAGCTCATCTTGAGGGTTTTTCCTATTTTATTGTAAATATTGTTTTACTTTCTGTGTTTAGAATAATTGATCCATCTTTTTAGGATCTGAAAATACTTTGTAAAGGCTATAAATACTGGGGATTCAGTCTGAAGAGGGGTTCGATTCTGGATACATTTTGACTATTGTACTAAGGCTCTTATCTTCTAATAGAATCACAGTTTCCTTTTGCCATCAATATCAAATTTACTCATATATTGTATTACTCTGTATTTTAATTCAATTTAGTTCATCTTTTAAGAACTGTCATCTTCTTATAAAGCTCATAAATTCAAATTAAAAGACTTCTTACTATCTTGTAGGAATTTGCATTCATTGTATTTGGTTATCTTGATTAGTATTCTTCATACCCTATCCAATTACTCCATCTGATCATTGATTTCTAAAAGCAATGGTTTATTCAAATACTTGATAAGTTGTTCTTCTCTTTAGTCACTGAGTTATCCCATTTGATTCACAATTTCATAAACACAAAAAACCATTTTACTTAAAGTTACCAAGCATCTTTGGCCTACAACCCCAAAGAGTTTCTTGGAGTGATAACAGTTAGCACATTCAATAACATAGTCCATCAATATTCATAACAAATATTCCCATGGAATAAGAATTCAAATATTTGCAAGACATTAATTGGACGAGAAAAGAGTATTTCTATTAAAATGTAATCAGTAGAAGTGAATGAATTACAAAATTTCGTGTCGACACAGTTCAAAACTGAGAAACTAAGTCCCTTCCAACCGGGCCTCCACCACTTAAATCCTCCACCAAAGGAAAGGTCGTATAAGAGAGACAATGTGTTTCTCAATCAATTAGGTAAGAGCTTGCAGGCTGAACAATGTGTTCATACTTAAAAGGAAAAAGAGATGCAAACTCAATATGAAGTGAACAATTTCTCCAGCGTAACTTTTCTCTCAAAGTTGAATTATTCTCCTCATTTTCCATAGCTCAAATATGGTCCGTTTCTATCTTCAAATGGAACTGAAGGGTTGAGTCCAAATGTTTCCATTATATGGAAGGTCAATGATCATGGATCCCATGGTGTGTCGTGGCATGGAAACCCGACCATATTTTTTAAATTTGGGCCCAAAACGCGGGTTGTAATGGTGCAACCTGCGTATACACATGTTGTATAATAGTTAGGGCACATATATGTGGAAAATATTATTTTTATCTTTGGCATTTGTGAAAAGGGACTTCAAGTCTGCATAGGGAAATGGAAAAAGGCCTTTTGAGAAAATTTGCATAGGGTGAGGTATATAACAAATGCCCCCTAATATGTGAGGTCAGAGGAGCATCTACGATGGACGAAATACATTATAATACCCAGAAGTGGAGTAATGGAGACTCAGTTGGAAGAACTAGTTTCTCATGAGAATATTACAATCTGTACTAACTTTGCACACATGGCTGTCAATTTGAATTACACTGCAGATCCATGTGAAAATATACCAAATTGTTTTTCATGGTTGTTACAAGAGAATCCCCCTATAGAAAAGTGGATTCCCTCTTGGTATCTAGACTCCTAAGACCAAGAAATAAAGGGTTCTAATGTTGGTCACTAAAATCCTTTTAAATATAGATAAACTAATGTATAGAGAAGAGGAAGAAAGGAGTACCTTTTTAATGATATTCATCCTCGCACAGTCTGAGTTGAGCTTTGATTCCCAAGCTCCTCGATAAGTACTGCGATCAAAACAAAGACAAAACAAGATTCCTATTCTACTAAGATTAGCTTGAAACCAGATCTATCTAATAGAGACAAGTTCATGTAGAATAAACACAACCTTGAAAGAAACAGGCCAAGCACACATGTATATTAATGAAAACAAAGAAAATTGCTTACAACCATGATGTAGATGCAGCAGCTTCACCAAGCTCTCCTTTTCCAACCCTTTGCTCAAATAATCCACACAAAATGATGGATATGATTTATTGGTTATGTCCCTTATGAGATCATAAGTTTGATGCCTCTAAACTTCCATGTCCTTTTCACCATGAGAAGGTCTCCTTATATAAGCTTGGAGAGACCCAACCACCTTAGATATTCTTGGGATACGTTGAGGATATTTTTCCTTCAGCTGTGGATCCTCCATAAGATTCAACCTTGACCTCAGATTTGAATTCAACTGATTTCCAAGATGAAGGGGATTTTTCCTTGATTTTCCTCAACAACCCAAAATTTTCTCAAACAGGCCAACGCTCCCCCAAAATCCTGCACGGAGAGTTGCAACACTCCCCTAAAGAAGGGTAGGGAGCATTGGCACTCCCTGACAGTTGTTAGGGGAGTGCTGCCCAAAGTTCTCTCAGAAAATCCTAATGCTCTCCTAGAAGAGGTCAGAGAGTGCCATGACACTCCCCCAAAGAAGGCTAGGGAGCGCTAACACTCTTTGACTATGGGTAGGGGAGCACTTCTCTTCAAACTTAATTTTTAAGTGGTTTTCTCAATGGAAAAAGATTTCTACTCCTCATCAGATGATTTCTCCTTCTTAAACAAGTCTTTGAAGGTGTCTTAAGTGTCCTTATGATGTCGTTAGAGACATGACATAGGTAATATGGCAGTATGATGTTTACGACACTTGCGACCAAAAATGAGACACTTGTGAAACTAGTAATGACAACAATGGATCATCATTGAAGTGAGTAATTTTGATGTGTAACATATTTCCACCCAAAGTGTGAAGTCAGAAGATGGAAACTGATGACTTAATTACTTTGTAGACTTTTGCAAGTAAGGGTATGGACTCAAAGAACCTAGAAGAAGCTGCACACAACCATCAAACAAATATTATGACATGTTTCAAACCCAAGGCAAGCATACCTATGCTTGAGTGATAAATACTTTCAAGGTATGGCCGCCATAAATACACTGTGGATCCATAATTATATTAACAAAGAGTATATCCACCAAAGATACAATGTGGATCTATACTTCCATGACATGAACTAATCGTAGCCACAAAAAATACACTGTGGATCTACGAAACGACAAGACATAGCCACAGACCAATACAAAGTGGATCTATGTGATAGTATATCTGTCAATATTCAAGAGAAACTTCGTCGCAACCTGGGCAAAGTACATATCAGAGTGAATACTCAACCCATGGTCTTCTTACCAATCCCAATGTAGTACAAGTCTAACCATGTAAATAGATGTCCTGATGTCGAACATGGTAGAAACCACTTGATTACCGGTCAATGAGGTAAACCGTTAACAAGTGCGAGGGAAATCACCATTGATGTCAATGATTTCCAAGGTACCCTAGTAAATTCCAATGAATGTGAAAAGATGAGCTTAATTCAAACATCCATGAAATCATACGATCATAGGTCAATGATGTAAACCCACTGTCGGAAGCAAGGAGGTCTGTCATTGAGGCATGCAAGTCCCAAGGTACTAACTGGTTTCTAAGTCTAGTTCCTAGATAATGTGCTAAAGTTGACAGGAACAGACTCGTCGAAGGAGGGCCTTGATGTATCCCCCATCAACAACATGAAACATACACAGAGATGTAAATTGGTGGATCAAATGAACATGGACTAACATAGGTATTGAAATAGGAAATTTGTGATGGTTGACTCTCGCGGAAGAAACTTCCCTTGAATGTTGACGCACAATAGAAGAAACATTGTATGGACCAAAACATGATGATGCAATGGATACTGTGAATTTCATAGGGTGACCCAAAGGAGTAAGAAAACTCAGAGGATTGGTTCATTGAAGAGGTTCTATGGATTAAAATGCATGCAAAGACAAAGTGTCGTGTTCAAGGGTGATCGTAAGAGTGACTTGTAATGTTTTCAAAAACTGCTTGGCTTGCTTCCTTCAATTCCCCCCCCATCTAGATAGATGGGTACCTATTTTTAGTTTAATGAGCTCGAGGAGGGTAACACATGCTCAATATAACTCACCTTCGGTAAGTCCCTTTCCTTTGTTTAACGAATTGGAAGAAGTAAGGGTTTGGTCCCGTATGGGCCCTTCAATGTATGATTTTTTTAACGAGTCCAGAGAAGGTAAACTCGGTGATTTTTCATGTTTATAGAGTGTAAAAAGAACTTAAAGATGAATCCAGTGTTGTCCTTTTTCGTAATTTTAGTCTCACGAGGCCGAAAAAGAGATAAACTACCACTCGCAAGATACTGTTTCAAATATTTTAATGAGTGTGAAAGGAAGCAAGATCACTCAGAAATATTTTCATGTTTAGAGAGTCTAAAAATATCTTAAAGGAGACTCCAGGGGGTTCCTTTTTCATATAACCTTTACAAGTCCAAAAAAGTGATAAAAGTTTACTCAGTGCGTTCTTATGTTTTTCCGAGCACAAGAAAGAACAAAGACTAATCTCAGTACTCTACCCCCATCTTGAAATCTAGTGGCTTAACTCCAGAATGATCATCAAAGGCTGGAGACATGCCCCCTAAGCTTCAATTCATTCACCGACTTTGAGGCTGTCACCAATTTCTGTAATATATAAATAGAAATATATAAATAGAAATATAGGCAATGTAAGAAAGAGTAGATGTGATTTCTTAGTGAAATTGGTGGTGCATCTATGTGATGTTGAATAAGTGCTCGGTGTGAACTGTGTAAAGATTGCAAGGATAAGTGCAAGTTACTGTGTGATTGGTACTGTAACAAAATGAAGAAGGATCTAACGAGCTGCGCAGATCTTCTGTCCTATGCAAAGAATGGTTTCAGAGGATTTGTTCTTGTAACATCTTGAGGATGATAATTTAGAGAAAAATATCTTGTGGATGTAGCCCCATGGGGGGTGTTATAAGGGAAAAAAACTCTATGTCCAAGGTTAAACCACAACAGACAGGTATGACTGCAGAAATCAAATCAATTCCAACATGTGCTATATAAACTAATGTGAAATACGAGGAAGAAGCCTACCTCAATCCAATTGTTTGATGTCATTCCACCGTTGAGCACTTTGACACAAAGCTTTACACCTACAAGAAGTTTGATGTCATTCCATCGTTGAGCACTTTGACCCAAAGATTTACACCTACAAGAAGTTCTCAACAAAGAAGCGATTCAAGTATATAGTGACAATATATAAAATGAGTTAGCACATCAGATAACACAATCCATTAATAAACATTACAAGCATGCCCATGGATAATAATCATATATTTGAAAGGTATCGATAAGATGAGAAAGGAGTATATCTATTAATAATTGATCAACATACGTATCAACATTACAAACTTCTGTGTCGGCACGGTTCGAAACCAAGAAACCAAGTTCCTTCCAATTGGGTCTCCACCACTTCAATCCTCCATGAAAGGCAAGCTCATAACAAAGAGGTAATGAGCTCCTCTCGACAATAAGGAAAGATATTGGGGCTGAACACTGTGTTCAGACGTGAGGGGCAAAGGGATGCAGACTCAATATGAAGTAATTTCTCCAGGGTAACTTTTCTCTCAAAGTTGAATGCTTTCTCCCCTTTTTCCATAGCTTGAAATTGTGTTGTTATAGCCTCCAGAATGCAACTGAAGGTCCGAGTCAGAACGTTTCTAGTATATGGAAGGCCAAAGATCAGAGATCTTCTGTCATGACATGGAAACCCGGCCTCATTTTGTATTTTCTAGCACAAATCCCAATATACATGAGTTGTAGTGGAGCAAAAAGCATATACGCATCTTGCAAAGAAGTTAAGGAGTGTATATGTGGAAAAATATATATTTTTGGCTTTGGATTTATCGAAAAGGGGTTGATAAGTCTGCATAGGGAAATGGAAAAATGCCCTCTGTGCAAGATAGCAATGATGAGGCAAATCTTGCTATAATAGATTCCCCCTAATGTGTGAGATCAAAGGAGTATCTTCGATGGCCAAAATACATTATAAATAACTGAGAAGTGGAGTGGTAGAGAACCAGCTAGACGCATTCAATTTCTCATTACATTATGTACTGACTTTGCATACATGGCTGCCAATAATACAATGCAGATCCATGTGGAAAATATACCAGCAAGTGTTCATGGCCATGAGTAGGCAAGTATAAATGTAGTTATATGCCAATAGTTGTCATAGTCACGAACAAGGCCCAGTGAAACCAGTCTCAAAATCAATCTAAATATATCTGTATACCATGGAGTACAATCTAATCTCCCATTATCACTGAAGTCAAATAGGTATTGGTCCAATGAAATGGAAGCAACAACTCAGGAAAGATACATCCATAAATTGATGTCTTCAAGTCTTCAATACAATCCACCAATGGTGAAAGTCTACATCATGTGAATAAAAGAGTTGAGTTCGAACACGATGAGACATCATTTGATTACCAGTCATTGAGGTATACCGTTAACAAATGCGAGGCAACCTACCAATGATGAAAGTAGGTATGAAGGCACCAAGTACATCCCTACAAATGTGAATAAAGGAGTTGGTTTCAAACACTTGAGAGATTCATTGATCAGAAGACATTGGTGTATTCCCATCTGTCAATGGTGAGAGGGCATGCCACTAATGACTGCAAGCCTCAAGGTACTCATAAAACTCTAGGTAACATATCCAGAATACATGAGCTGAAGTCGATGGAAATGTTAATGTTTATGCCATTATTATAGTTCTTTGCATTTCAATAAATAAGAGCATCATAAGAACAAGATCACTAAGAAATACACATTCACAAGAGACACGACATTTATCCTGGGAAACCCTCTAGGGGAAGAAAACCTAGCAAAAAATTCCTTATCATAAATAGCTTATACAATGTTCAAGAGATAACTCAAACCAATACAGATAGTCGTCCCCAAGAGATGCACCACTCTTCTTCTCCTCTCTCCAACTGGTAATTGCATCTTTCCTCATAAGATAATGAGGAAGTGAGTTGTGTGTTTGAAGTGAGGCACTAGCCTCTGATTTATACAACATTGGCACGTGTGAAAAGTCACAACTTGCGGGGATGACCTCTCACTCTGGGTGGGTAAACCGACCTTTAATTAATTCTGGGTCTTCCATAATAACTGTTGGGGCTGACTTCTTATTTTGCCCTTTGTAACTATCCGATGACCAATCTGCAAAAGGGGATTTGGTCCTTATACAATTACCGACATGATTAATCCACAATGGGGATTAATCCAATAACAATAACAATAATAATGACATGATTAATATGCAATGGGGATTTAATCCAATAATAATAAGAATGCTCTTCAAAGTTACATTATTTCAACACTCTCCTTTAATAAGAAGGGTATTCTTCATCAGCATCAGGCGAGAGAGGTCTGCATCATCAGTGGAATCTGGAGGATAGTATTGTCAATATCATCTTGAAACATTGGCTAGCATATTTACGAGTCGTCAGAAGTTTTCTTCATCGACAACATCATCATTCTCGAAAGAATGCTATCATCATCTGCATCAAATATGTATCAGTATAAATGATACCTCATCACAGCACTAGGCTGGCACATCACAATACTACACTGGCTCAATTTCACAGTGGTTAAGCTGGTAGCTCAGTGTCAGTCACATCTTGATTTACGTCTAACAACTAGGTCAGAAGCAAGGAATGTCACCATCTTTCTTTACGTCTAACAACTAGGTCAGAAGCAAGGAATGTCACCATCTTTCTTTACGTCTAACAACTAGGTCAGAAGCGAGGAATCACAACGTCATGATTTACGTCTAACAACTAGGTCAGAAGCATGACTCATCTTTCTTTACGTCTAACAATGAGGTCAGAAGAAAGACACACATCAACATCTCACTTTACGTCTAACAATGAGGTCAGAAGCGAGGAATCATCTTGCTTTACGTCTAACATCTAGGTCAGAAGCAAGGAATCAACGACATCATGCTTTACGTCTAACAACTAGGTCAGAATCATGACTCATCTTACTTTATGTCTAACAGCGAGGTGAGAACCAAGGATCACATAGCGTCATGATTTATGTCTAATAGTGAGGTCAGAATCATAACTCATCTTTCTTTACATCTAACAGCGAGGTCAGAAGCGAGAATCACACGACGTCATGCTTTACGTCTAACAACGAGGTCATAAGCATGACTCATATTTCTTTACGTCTAATAGCGAGGTCAGAAGCAAGGATCACACAATATCATGATTTACATCTAACAGCGAGTTCAGAAGCATGATTCATCTTGCTTTACGTCTAATAGCTAGGTCAGAAGAAAGGAATACATATACTCCCCCTTTCAGGGAAGGTCCTTTCGGACAATACCAAGCTTATCTCGAAAGTGTTCAAACTTTACACGAGATAGAGGCTTAGTCAACACGTCAGCAACCTATTCATCCATGCTAATGTACTGGAGCTTCAAGGCTCCTCTCTGTACCATGTCATAGATGAAATGATAGCGGATCTCTATGTTCTTCAACCTGTCGTGGAACATAGGATTCTCTTTCATTTTAATGCAACTTTGATTGTCACATAGAATCACAATTGCTCTCATCTCCAATCAAATAGGCCTGTCAGCAACTTTCGAAGCCATATAGCTTCGCAGCTAGCAGAAAATGTGGCAATGTACTATGCTTCTGCTGTGTTGAGAGCAATACTGGATTGCTTCCTACTCTGCCACGATATCATAGTTGATCCCAAACTGAAACAACATCAGGAAGTGCTTTTTCCTAACAGCAATGCTTCCTGCCCAATCTGCATCAGTATATCCACTCAATGTGAAGTCATGATCTCCATCATAACTGAGACCATAATCCACTGTATCTTTAAGGTACCTCATCACATGTTTTGCAGCCACTAAGTGAACACATCTGGGCTCTACCAGAAATTGACTCAAGGTAGTCACTACAAAACAGATGTCTGGTCTGGTGTTCATCAGGTACATCAGTGATGGCCTCTTCAAAGCATGTTGGTATTCCTCTGTCATGGCATCTGCCCATTCCTTCTTCTATATGGCATATTCAAAGCATGTGGGTTCTTCATCAAGTAGATTTCACATCAAAGCTGTGTAACTGGAGAATGGCTTTGGTCTCTTCACCTATCTCGTGGTTCCTTCTGGAACACCATACTTCTCTTCATCTTGAATAAGATCTCTTGCCCAAGCAGGCTTTCTTTTATGGGAGAAGGTCATTTGAGGAGGTTCTTGAACTTCTATTATATCATGATCTTCAAGATTCTCCTCATCAGGGGAAGCTATGACTTCCCTTACAGGTTTTGCAGCTCTAGGAATTTCCCTCACGGATTCTCTAGTCCTGGGATTTACAGGTTCCTCTTCATATACTTCTTCAAGCTGGCATCTTCTCGATTTCTTAAGTGTTGCTTCTTCATCAAAGGTCGCGTCCCTATTGATCTCAATATGGCGATGACCAGGTATGTAGATTCTGAAGGCCTTGGATACCTCACAGTATCCCACAAATATTCCCTTCTTTCTGGAGGGTTCCATCTTGTTTCTTTTCTCTTTCGGTATATGAATAAACACTGGATAGCCAAATATTTTTGAGATGGCTTACCTATGGCTTCTTTTCGGTGAACATCTCTTTTGGTGTCTCGAGCCCAAGTGCACTATGGGATAATCTGTTCTGCACATAAACAACTGCCATGGCTGCTTCTTCCCATAAGCACATAGGAAGATCTTGATCGTGAATCATGGTATTCATAGCTTCCATAATTGTTCTTTTCTTCCTTTTAGCTACAGGGTTTTGTTGAGGATTATAGGGAGTAGTGAGTTCCTTCTTGATCTTGACATATCCATTAATGGAGGATGATGGCATTGGGCCACATACATCAGAATGAATGACTTCTATGTCTCATTCTGCTTTGTTGTCCCTCTTCAGAAATGGGTTCTTGATGTTCTTCCCTTGTGCACATCCATTGCATACGCCTTCATGATCACCTTTGAGTTCTGGTAAACCTGTGACAGTTTTGCATATGTATGGTAGCGTCTTGTAGTTGATGTGAGCTAATCTTCTAGAGTTCACATGGATTCTTCAATAGCGTGGGTCGTGGCAGCTTCTGAGTGACCCACCTTCTTCTTTTCCACTGATGATTGCTTCATTTATGATCTCTCCTTTAGCACGTTGTCTTCTGCAACCTTCGCTATAGCTTCCTCATGTGACCTGGAGCAAGGTCAACAAAACAACAAGAAAGAATAATATCCTTCTTGATAATATAAAGCAATAGCACGAACAATCATCACAGCAGCTCCTTTAGAGCTATCACTTATAGTTTATCAAAGATTAAAGGTAAGGAATACAATACGAAATGAGGTCAACACTCTCATAGTGTTGTGACCAAGCATTTTTCCATGGCAATCTGGAACTAACACATGAGGTTTCTCCTAGAGGAGGTGTTAGTCATATCAGGCAAAGTATTTACATCTATATTCTCACATGCTATCAAGTATAATACTTTACGACGATTGCTATCTCAACTAAATTCATCAGCTTGTCATGTGTACCTTTGGATCTTGATTAATCAAACCTGGAGCCTTGTCCTCAAGAGTGAATGCTTTCTTTTCTTCCAGGTCTCCTTCACTCAAGTGACGAGTGCTTTCTTCAACCTGTCTTCTGTACTAAGACAATATGCTATCTTGACAGAAGGTTAGGTTAGAAAATAAGCTCTATGATCAACTTTTAATTCTTTTAATATTTTGATCATAGCTTCAACATGCAACACCGATCAAGATAATTTCATAACAAATAGATGCATATTGGAATAATCACACCTGGGTTGCATCATTCCTCTGAATGTGTTGGATATTGATATCCTTCTGGATCTATGGCAAAAGATCCCTTCTCCTGCAAATACTCTTTAGGGTTTAACCATTAACCATATGTGAGTACATACCTCGGATAACATTTGCAGGTAGTGGCTCCATCTGGTAGCAACGATAATCATTGCCAAAAACTTCAAGAGTGATTGCAACTGGTTCTATGGCTGCAACTGCAACAGGTACTTCAACTGCAACTGCGACAAGTGCTACAACTGCAACTGGTTCTGAGACTGCAACTGCAACTGCAACTTAGGGTTTTATGAGGAAACCCTAAATTTTCAAACTTCAAATTTTGAAATTCTGATCCAGGGGATAGGTGCGTTGAGCTTAGGTGAGTTAGCTGGTGTAGTCAAATTTTCGAAAATTCAACTTTTATCCCTTCAAATCTGATCTATGGATTTTTGGACTGGTGCTTCTGGTTTTCTGGTACTTCTAGTACTCTGGTACTTCTGGTACTCTGGTTTTCTGGTTTTCTGGTACTTTGTGAAACTAGGGTTTCACTTTCTGGGAGATCTAGCCACTGAAAAGGTGCGCTCTAAGTGAAAAAATGATCCTTGGGGGAGGGCGCATCTTTCTAGGAGGTTAGGGAGCTGAAAAGAGATACTTTTTCAAAACCCTAATTTTTGGGTATGGTAACAGTGATGTTTCTCCTCTTGCGAATTATGCTTCCTTCAGGTTGGCTCTGAAACCATGTTAATGTTTATGCCATTATTATAGTTCTTTTCATTTCAATAAATAAGAGAATCATAAGAACAAGATCACTGAGAAATACACATTCACAAGAGACACAACATTTATCTTGGGAAACCCTCTAGGGGAAGAAAACCTAGCAAAAACTTCCTTATCATAAATAGCTTATGCAATGTTCAAGAGATAACTCAAACCAATATAGATAGTCCTCCCCAAGAGATGCACCACTCTTCTTCTCCTCTCTCCAACTGGTAATTGCAGCTTGCCTCATAAGATAATGAGCAAGTGAGTTGTGTGTTTGAAGTGAGGCACTAACCTCTTATTTATACAAGACTGGCACGTGTGAAAGGTCACAACTGGTAGGGCCGACCTCTCACTCTGGGTGGGTAAACCCACCTTTAATTAATTCTGGGTCTTCCATAATAACTGTTGGGGCCGACTTCTTATTCTTCCCTTTGTAATTGTCCGATGACCAATCCACAAAAGGGAATTTGGTCCTTATACAATTACCAACATGATTAATCCACAATGGGGATTAATCCAATAACAATAATAATAATAATGGCATGATTAATACGCATTGGGGATTTAATCCAATAATAATAAGAATGCTCTTTGCAGTTACATTATTTCAACAGGAAAGAGACCTGCTAAAAGGAGAGCATTAAAGAATCTCTCATCAGTCAGCACGAGGAACAAAGAAAGAGCTTCATGATTTGGTGGAGATCGGATGAAGAACATTTTCATGAACCAATGACCCTATGCATCTTTTGTGTGTGCCAAATGCAAGCGGTACACGAAAAAGACCCTCTGAATAGCAGCCAACGATGAGAACTACTGACAAAGGCGAGGAAACCACCAATAAGGCTAATGGCATCCAAGACACTGCACGAATCCCAAAGTGTGAATAGATGTCTTGCCATCGAACACAAGGCAAACCACCCAGTCAACGACCCATGATGAAATGTCAATTGTTGGGTTCAAGGTGACCTACCAATGATGAAAGTAGGGCTAGGGTGCATCATAAGACCAAAGTATCATGTGATTCTGAGACAAACTGAGGGTATGGCCAACATGCAAAGTCAAGATTTCTGAGGATTGGCCTACACAGGTTGATAAAATTCCTTTGAACAAGAGCATGAGACATACGGTGGACTCCAACAACATATACTTAATGATGTGACAACTAGATGTAGGAGGCATCCATAATGTTCTCTATCGTGACTGGAAGATTAACCAGTCAGTAGAGAAAATTCTGTAACGAGATCAACTTCCTAAGGCCATGCTAAACCCAAAATTATGATGACGCAAGGACTCAATAGCTTTTTGATTTGTTCAAAGGTGACACGACTGCTGCCAATTACAATATAGTACTCCCTTCCTGCCCATCATTATTGTTTTTTTCATAACAAGTGAATGCTATGATACAGAGGAGGGAACGTGTGTTGCAAGTGAGAAAAACTAGTTCCAGTAGTGGAACGTACCTATGCTCAATGCAAGGAAATACATGCGGGAGATGGACACTTGGGGTGATGTTCCTTCCAGGGTATAGGGTGTCAAATTGTGAAGGATATAAACAAGGCTCTACTTGGTTGAGGATGAAAACTGCTTGGGCCATGGTTTATAATGCAAAGAAAGAATTGGCTAAAGGCTCAATACTGCAAGCAAGGGCATGAGATGCAATCACAATTTAATGCCAAAAAATGTCCTTTTATATCTTTTAGTCTACTTGGTGTGAAAAAGGGGTAAACTTGTGCCAAATAGACGTCTTTTCAAATCCAATTTACGAGTGTGAAAGGGACAAACCACTTGGCGATGTTTTCAATTTTTAATAACGAGTCGGAAAAGAGCTTAACTAAGACTCATTTTTTGGGAGTCCATGAGTAATAAGGCAGCGCGTGCATGAATGAGAAATGAGGCTCATTGTAAAGTCATGTATCGAATTCTAATGGACTCCCAGTCCTAAGGAAAAATCTCGTTATGGGCACCAAATGATAAAGAGGTTCTAACTAGGGTACCCTTGTTTGGTAAGTCTCTACCATTTATTAACGATGCTATGATAGCATATGGAGGTTAATGCATCGCAATAAATGGGTTCGTACCTAAGGCGTAAAAATTTGTAATTGAAGGATAATGAAAAATTGCATGATGTAGTGAATACCTATCCTATATGCTAGGTTATGAATATATACCTGCATGAGGAGACGAATGACCAACGATGACGTTGAAATCTGTAAGAAAATTGAGTCGAAATTACAAAAACCAGCTTAAAACCATTTTTTAATTAGTCCATTAGACAAAATAATAGCATAAAACTATATCAAATGGGTAAAAATGTTTTATAAATAGTAATAAAATCAAAATTTACTATGTCATTTTCATTTTCACCCAAAATAGTGCAATTTGGACTAACATACCTCTACAATTCAAATGGTGATCATGGTTGCAATAGGCAATGGAATCGCAAACCATCTGGACCAGGTAACTCTTCATCCCATCCTCTTCAAATTCAATGGTTTAAAATTTTGAATTAGGCTCCATTTTTTTAGTTTTTAAGGGCACAAATTGAGTTTTTTGGTATACACGGGTTTCTACTAATATGTCACATATACGACTAGATATACACCCCTATGTGAACTACAGGGAGCATATTCCAGGCCCTACCCACAACTGTTCTTGGATAACCCGCGTATACTTGTGTAAAATGGAAAAAAATAAGCTTCTAACTCAAAAATTGATTTGGTTTTTGCAAGATGGTGTTGGAGTGGAGGGAGAGAGAGCATGAGGAGGTATATGCAACAGTGGATCAGGATCTGGTGGCTCAAGTGACATTAAAAATATGTTTTCTATAAAAAATTTGGGCTCTCAAAGGAATGAGGGCCCATGTGAGGTTATTGGAAATTTTGGTGGGCTATTGGGATCCAGATAGCGAGAGCTTTATCCTTGATGGACAACCATTAAGGATCAAAGTAGAGGACATCTACTTATTGACAGGACTTTCACACTGAAGAGAGGTCATCGACCTCAAGTCATGTGGGGCCGGGAGTGGGATGAAGGTCAAAGAATACATCGAGGCCCACTGTGTTCTAGGGACTCCCATGGTGGGAAGTCAAATCCCTATCCGGGCTATAGGTAACCTTAGCCTGAAGATTGTTGTGCCCATGCTTACCAGGATCATAGGGTCAGCCTCGCTACATCAAGCATCGAGACCACTTATGTTTTACACACTGGAGTGTGTGAAACCTACTGTGTATGATTGGTGTACCTCACTGCTGACCAATATGAAAGGTCAACTGACAGAGTGCAAGCAGGGGGCAAAGTGAAACTTCAGGTTTGCCTCTATCCTTTGTAGCTTCTTTTTTGAGTAGATCCCAAGCCTAGGACCTAGAGTGGAGATCATTCCTAGAGGGCCATGTGATCCAGCTATGGTGTGATGGATCAAGGTCATGAGATGACAGGGGGGAGGTAGGGTGGCGACACCCTACAATGATGATTTTTTCTTCTGGTGGAGGAGACAAATCATAGCTCTAGATGAATATCCCTATGCAGGAATTGATTTCATAGGTGATCATGATATGTCTCTTCCACCAGGAGCTGCCTATGGTTCCATAGGTAAACAATATTTTTTATATATTTCATTTTTTGCATTTTTGTATTTAAAAGAACAAAAATAATTTTTGGATGGTGTTTTTAAATATTAACTCGATACTTGTGTGGTTGAAGACGTGGGTCCGCAACGGCCAGAGGGATTCCTACGACATAGGTAGAGACACCAGGGAGATGAGGCAGTGGGAGGAGAGGCAGAGAGAGTCCTTCAGAACATCCAGGGGAACCTGTCGCGTTTGACACAGAGGATTCCTATGGTTCAGGTGGAGGATCTACCTGAAGCCATGCAGAGGCAAATTGTCGGTGTACCTAGAGCATGGGTATGACTCTTCCGACATCTCACCAATGCCATGGTTTTCTATCATGAGACTCATCCGGTGCCATAGGCATAGATGTCATGGGACATGCATATCGGCTGTATATGTATTTTTTAGGGTTTTAGCCCCAATTTTGTAATATAAAACACCATATTTTTTGGAAATATATAAAGAGGGATCTTCGGCTGTACTTATATATTACAATGTGTACATTCATTTAATGGTTTTATTTTCTTTATTAATGTGACAAATTCCAATTCAAAACATAATTATTGTAGGCATCGGATACATGATTAGAACTTCTAGGAATGTGAAAGTATGTAATAAAATCAAATTGTCATTCTAAAATACGTACCTGTAGGAATCGATGGAGTAACGTCGGATCACACACATGGTAACGACCGTTCAATTGACATACGACTAACTGAGAATCCAGACGCACCTCTATAAAGAAAATACCATGTGATATAGAATCACGCAATAATTCTGTGACGATGCTATATTCGGCCACATTATTCGTGGATGGCCCTAGGCATATGCCACCTAAAGACAACAACAGACCCTCGGGTGAGTAAATCAACCAAGCGGCGGAAGATAAGTTCTGTGCTTCATGACTGGATCTGTATATGAATCCTACGTAGACCAAATACTCCGTTGACATATGCCAACAAAAGGGAAAACTCGATAAGCAAGCCAAAGAAAAAAAAGGGGAAAAGGTGTATATGCACTAAATTTACATTAGTATACAAAGGGTTTCTCTCAAGCCCAGGGCTCAAGAATAATACCTTTTTAAGTAGAGTCCATTTATGGGCTCAACCAATTTATTCCCTTCATAATCTTCCAACTCATAGGCTCCTTTTTCTAGAACACGTCACACAATATAAGGACTGTGCCACATGGGTTTAAACTTGCCTGCCCCTAGTAGTTCTTTGGCTTGGTCATACAAGAGGACCAAGTCACCCTCAGCATACAACCGAGGACATACAGACTTATCATAATGAACCTTGACACGTTTCTTGTTTGCCTCGATAGCCTTAAAGGCATCCCAATGTTGCTCATCAAGACTTTCCAGGTGTACAAGGCATCGCTCTAAATCCAAAGTTTCAGAAAGGAGCTCAACTGCCAATTTGAGAGAAGGGATTTTTCTTTCAACGGGAAGTATAGAATCCACACCGTGCACTAACTGAACAGGGGAAAAACCGGTGGTAGTATTGACCAAGGTTCAGTATGCCCACAACGTGGGATACAGCATGATGTGCCAGTTGGAATTGCTTCGACTGACAATTTTTTGTAATATGGTCTTGGGAGACTTGTTGACGGCCTCTACTTGCCCATTTTCCTAGGGGTAATAATGAGATGAGTGGCCATGTTTAAACCCCATATTAGACGCTAGTTCTACCATCATTTCATTTTGAAAGTGATTGCCATGATCAGTAACAATCTCACTTGGGATACTAAACTGGGCGATAATTTGGTTGAATATGAAAAAAGATGCAGTCTTCCCATCATATTTCACGGTAGGCATGGCTTCAAAACACTTGGTTAAGTAGTCGAAAACAACAATAATGTGTTGATTCCCCCCAGCCAAAGTTGGGTTGCAATCAACGAAATCTACTCCCCACTTGGTGAAGGGATTGTTGGTAATGAATGGGTGAATAGGGGTTGGGTGCGAGCACATTTTTCAAGTGAACACCTGGCAAGGGTGACACTTCTTAACCGCTTCAATACAATCTTTAAAGATGGTGGGCCAGAAGTAAACGGATCGCAAGATTTTTTGGGTTGTCACAAGCTTGGATAGATGACCACCACAAGCCCCTTTGTGGAAATCATTAAGGACTAAATCGGCTTCCTCGTGAGTTAAGTAACTACATAAGATACTATCTATTCCTCGATGATACAAAGTGTCACCGACAATTGTATACTTTTTGGCTTGGTATCTAACAGGGCGTCGATCATCTCGCGAGAGATGTTGAGCGAACTTCAAGGTTTGAAGATATAAAACAATATCTCCATACCAGGGGTCGATGACGAGACGAGGAAAATGTGTTCATCTGTGAATGAATCGACATGAATAACATCTTCGTCTAATCGTGGGAAATCGTATATTAACTCTGCAAAAACTAGTGATTTTTTGGACTTGGCCGAAGCAAGGTCGAGATCAAATTCTTGTAAGATGACAATCCATTTATTATATTTTTCACCTATGATATGTCTAGTGAGAACGTGTTGAAATGGATTAACATCAGCAACCATAGTGGTTTTGCAAAGCAATATATAGTGTCGTAAACGTTGGACTGCATGGACGACAACCAAATCTATCTTTTCAACATGCGAGTAATTACGTTCAGGACCGACTAAATTTTGACTAAGATAGTAGATGACGTGCTCGTGGATCTCATCATCCTCCTGAGCTAGAACCATACCAATGGTCTCTTCAGACATGGTGATATAGAACAAGTAATCTCTAATGTAATCAAGAGATCTCAGCAGAGGGGCTGATACCAAGGCTTTCTTTAAAGCATCAAAAGACTTTTGGGATCACTCATACCAAATAAACGGGGTGTCTTTCTTCAATAGGCACATGAAACCCTTAGTGATATTGGCATAATTCATAATAAACCGACGCAAAAATTTAGCTTTCCCCTATAAACCTTGAAGCTGTCTAATCATGCGTGGGGGAGGCAACTAAAGAATTGCATCAACCTTAAGTGGATCTACCATGATCCTTGTCTTGAAGATTAAGAATCCTAAGAGAGGGCTAGATCTAACGCAAAAGATGCATTTATGAGGATTGAGTTGGATTCTATAGTAGCGGCATATTTCAAAAACTAGTCGAAGGTGCGTAGCATGATCCACTCTCTCGCAAGAGTGAGCAGCAAGATCATCGAGGTAATCTTCGACTATGTGTTTGAGATCATGAAAAGTGAAAGTCATGGCTCATTGGAAGGTTTCTCCAGTTTTTTTCAAGCTGAAAGTCATTTTATGGTATGCAAACGTGCCCCAAGGACATATGAATGTTGTCTTATGTTGGTCTTTGGGTTTGATTTGAATTTGGTTATAGCCTGAAAATCCATCCATAAAAGAAAATATTTCTCTTCCCACACACTCATCGAGAATCTGATCAATGAAAGGCATGGGAAAGTTATCTTTAGGACAGGCCTTGTTCAGGTCGTGAAAGTCCATACACACGCAGATGGTTCCTTTCTTTTTATTCACGGGAACGGGGTTGGATACCCATTCGGTCAAGGGAACCAGGTAGATAAAGACAACATTAAGTAGCTTCTCTACCTCTGCCTTAATAACAGGGGCCTTCCTAGGATTAACAACTCTAAGACATTTTCGAACAGGTTTAGCATCTAGGTAATTCCTAATCTCATGTTCGACAATACGGGGGTCGATCCCTGGCATCTCTTCATATGACCAAGCGAATATGTCTCGAAATTCTTTGAAGAGGTTGGTGTATATTAGAATCTCTTCTGGCGAATAATTTGCACCTATATCTACATTTTCGATCTTGCCAGGGGTATGAGACATATCGATCTGGAAGGTAGGATAAATACTCACCATATTCCCTTCGGCGTAAATTCCATGTGTATTAAGTGGAACTACAACATGACTGACTATCTTACTCAGGGTAGATCTAAAATCATCTTGCTCAATTATTTCAAGACTTGGGAGAAAATAAGATCTATGATGCATATTGTCCCAATGTCTCTTGGAAACATTCATGGTTTCAAGGATGGATTCATCTGAAGGCAAAGTCTCATCCAAGAAATCATGTGAACAAGATAACGAAGTGGCCCACACGAGCCTAAGAACTGGATCCTTCTCGACTGTCTATGAGGGAATAGGATCGGGATCGGCAGAAGAGTCAAGGATAGCTTGATATGCAATCTCTATTGCCTATAGTGCCATAGCCATGCCAGCATGCGACTGACCTTCAATTGATGAAGTTGGAGAAGGTAGGGTCCAAGGGTCACTAAAATAAGAAGTGTAGAAAGGGATGGAATTATCTACTGAAGCGGGCGTACTGGACATGGCATAAATGTGGTGAGTTGATTCCAAGAAGTCAAAAGTACCCATGAGGGAAGAATACATTCTGACACCGATATTCTTAGTTGTTGACTGAGAATTGTTGACCACGGGGATCGACGGTTCAACAGATGCGTTCGGGATAGAGTACGCAAAGGATAACTGGTCGATCGTCACAATCTCCCCCTGATGAGGAAAACAATGCATGTGGAAAATGGATGATACGACGACAACCATAGCACAATTTCAATTGCAACCTAGTAACAAGTTATAATCGAGAGGTGCATCAACTACCTCTACTTCCACCTCTACCGTCTTCCCATATAACTGGACCGGAAAGACGGGGAGAATACCATGAGGGTGGAAGGAATGACTGTCGAATGAGGTCAACATGGTTGACAACTTTGAAAGGGTTGGAGAACTGATAGCTTTCCAACAGATTAAGGACGTCACGCAAGTGCCAGCACCTTCATTAATGACTACTCATTTGATGGTATATTTAGAATACTCCACGTGGATTTGGAAAGCCACATGGTAGGGTAAGCGAGGCTTCACGTCCGTGACATCAAACTTGATGATCTTCGAGCCACTAGGTTCTAGAGATCCTAAGGCAGAGAGTAAGGCATTCCTATGTGATGGACACGTCTGGAGTACCTCCAAAGAAGACATCGCACAAGGTGTTTGGCCCAAATCCTCAACAATAGAGTAGTTTTGGGTGGCTATAGAATTAGGGTTATGGGTAGAGTGCTTGAATACTCCTTTTGGAATATGAGGCAGTGGCTCTAGTTTCTCGATATGTAAATTCATCTCCGGGGATGGAGGAGGAGCTTCTAGGTTGGTACTAGATTTTGAAGAGCTGTAATATCAAGAGCGAGTGGCTATATCTATTTTTGCGTCAACCATATTGATACAAACATGGTCGCCATCTTGCGGTGGTGGGTTTTGACTCCCACCAGGCGCATTTCCGGCATTCGAAGAACTTCAGGATAAGTGCTAATTGTGAGTAAAAGGATTTGTTAGCACAACGGGCAGAAGATTTAAAATCCTCATAGCCTCTGCAAGTTTGGGGCATAAGTATGTAAGGTGATCATCAATACAAAGTTTATAAGGAAACTTAACCTTACGCTTTTCTTTCTTTCCCTCTCCATCATTATCATTCTATTTTGAATTATTATTCTTGTCCTTCGGTTTATTCTTCCCACCTCTACGATTATTTCGACCTTTCTATTTATTCCCATCTAGTTTTTGGTCACCATTTGGGTTTTTTGACGACTGCACAGAATGTACATCCTGCCGATTGGGTGGGTTTGGAGGATCCAGATGAAGCTGGTCCTCTGGCAAACTTCGTTGCCAATTTTGTGGACTTTACATTGGTGTACCCCACAATTCCATCGGCATGTGGCCCAGGAATCTGTCTAGGATCATGAGTCAACCGTGGTGCATTGAGAAGAAGGTGGTATAACATCCCAGACTGAGAATAGATCAAATCAAATTGTTGGGCTCTAAGAATGGCATCTTCCTCGCTGAAGACCTTGGAAGTAGCAATGTCCTTTGAAATAGGAGCATGCAAAGACTTTAAAAACCATTCTAAAAGAAAGGTTGGGCATATGGGAGTCCTAACTAAACATTTTTGGCTATGCCATTCCTGGATATGGTCCAAAATATGAGTGTTGGTACCCTGGCGTAAAGTTGAAAAAAGTTCAAGGCTGGCATCGTAACAAACGGGTAGTTGAAAATGGTTAAGAAAGGCTAGCACTAACTGTTGAAAAGACCCATATGGCCCCCTAGGTAGCTCAATATACCATTGTGACGCAATCCCGATAAGAGTGCGCTAAAATAATCGTAATCTAATAGAATCATGATTCAAAGAATTCGATGAGCACCAGAGGTGAAAAGTAGTGAGGTCCTCTCCATTCTTACCCTCAAACTTTGGAATGTCTGACGAAAGATTTGTGAGGACAGGGGGCCATGTGGGATCATGACTCACTGGGTCATTCATTAGTTTAGACAATTTTGGCAGATTAAGCATGGCCAGAAAGGGAATATAGGGTTGCGACACCTGACCCCATCCTCCAACAAAAGACTGAGTATTAGGAGTTGTGTTCCATCCAGGATTTTGTTAAGGACCAGAACCTTGTTCGGAATTAAAATACCCTCCTTCAGGAAGATTCATGAAAAATGGATTGGGCATAATTCAAGCAGGAATGTTCTGATAAGGGTTATGAAAATTGCCCCCAGTTGGATTAGATCCAAACTGAGGGTTGTTAAAACTGCCCCCAACTGGATTAGATCCAGGTTGGGGGGTTCCCAAGAGATAAGACTGACCTCCTCTGGGTGGGAATCCAGAGGATTGAAGTGGATTCATTATGCTAAAATTATTGGTCGAATTCAGCACCGAGGGGATAGGGATATACGACGGAACTTGTCCGCCAGCTTGGTTGTTCCATCCAGCCGTAGAAGGATTAGACCCAGGGTTAAGGAAGGGGACACTTCCTACATTAGGATTTGTTTGGGGAACATGAGAGCTACCAAATGGAAAAGGAGTGTAAGGAGGTGTAGTGCCCCCATGTCCAAGGCTAGCGTTATGGCCAACAGCTGGGATGGCAGTCGAAAACTACGAAGTGAAACTTGGCATACCATAAGAAAATGGACTAGTAGCCATGGGGATGGTCTAAACATTGTAACTCGGTGACTAGCCAAAACCCCCAAAAGGGTTAGAGGCAAGAGATGAAACATTAACTATGGGCCGAGGCATAGTACCGGTGTAGGCCTTTGGCACTGCAACTGTAGCGGTTGCAGGTGTCAAAGGAGTGCAATTAACTATAGTGGGATTGGGAGTTGATGAACTCCCATTGTTCTGAAGACTAGACTCGGTACTCATCCTTGTGGGATCACAAGTCTGAAAAGTGGATGTGTGTGTACCACTCCCGATAACTCTACGCCTTTCAGAAGGCAATAGCTCAAAAACCGGTGGTAACTATAACAACCGACGAGACCTACAAGGAAGCTGGTCCAACTCCACGATGACTTATGACTCTCAAAAAATAAAAATATATCCTAAGGCCAACTAGTAATCAAAGAGCATACCAAAAATTCAAACGACTAATATGCATGCAAACAGGCTAAAGTGGTTGAGTGGCCTCCCTCGCTAAATAAGGTATGCCTCGTCTAGGAGGGACTTGAGACTCCCTACTAAAGTTTGGAGATAAAAAAATCAGTTATAAGGGCCCTCGTAGGTTTAACAACTATTCGGTCAGATTTCCCCAGAGAGGTAATCTTCCATAAAGGTTGTGTGTTGTCGGACCCCTATCCGACTCAGGATACAAGCAAAATAACCCCTGCAAGTAACCTATGAGAAAACTAAGTCAAGCAACTAATCAACCACTGTATAACTGATGCATAGGTGAACAGTCGTAAGTCTAGATTACCGTATGGGTAGGGTAGCAAAGCCTGAAACCTTGAAAGTATCGCCTCTCACAAAGGTATGGATACTAGCAAGATCCCCAAATACGAATAAATCCACAGAAATATCTCTAATGCTAGGTGAGTATCCAGGGGTTATCCCTTCAACAAACTTTGCGTGACCTCATGCTTAACTTCGGTGTGAGCAGAGCCTCTTGATATTACCAATTATACAATGGATTTCTCAACTCCCTGTCTCAGACACATATGTTGATTTAATTTCCTTGGAGAAGTTTACTCGCAAAATCCTATTCCAAGGCACTAAATCCTAGGCTAGTTTGTGCACCCTAAACAATAAAATAATTACTAATCAATTTTAGTTTAAAGCGTAAATTTTATTGGCCATGATTACTCAAAAAGGTATGGAAATGAAACTCATGGTGTTATGATTCTGCATGAAAACAAAAATAGATATAATGTAAAGCCTAACTTTAAATTTTCAGTGAATGATTTGCTAAATAAAAATAGTGCAATATTCAATTTTAACTTTGCAACTCAGAAGTAAAATGAGATATTTCACTAAATGTGCTAACCTAATGATAAAGGTTCCAAGACAAAAATACCAACCAATGAAAAATACCTATATTTTTTTTTATTTTCAATGTATTAAAAAGAAAATGCATGGACTGATAAGCAACTTGATATATAAATTCTACCGTGTATAAAAGAAATCAATCGAGAAGAATACCAAGCATCTAAGAAGACATCCCAACTACCAAGGACAAATGAAAAATGGAAAACAAAGAGAAATACGTCGCCCAAAAATTCAACTCCAAACAGGTTTCCTGTCATCCCAGATAATCTCAACAGGCACAACAGAGACCTAAGAAGGCTCAATGATCCTCAAAACCTACCTAGCCATCACTAAACCAAGAAATAAAGCAAGGGGAAGTGGTATACGTGTATGTTCAAGAGAAAAGGGCATATATACGCCTCTTTCAGTGGGACAACAACCATGTATACGTGGATGTCATGGAAAAAAGGGTGTATATCTTTTAAAACAAGGCTAAGCAAGGGTAAAAGGATGAAAAACTCAGACCCAAAGTGAACAGACTCTGTCCAACTGTGATATGACAAGAAAAATAAAGGAAAAAGAGCAATGTAAGAAGAAAAAACACTTCAACCCTTAGAAGGAATATTTATCCCCAGTGAAGTCGCCAATTCTATTACAAGGGAAAAACTCTATATGGCCAAGGGTAAACCACAAAAGACAGGTATGACTGCAGAAATCAACTCATTTCCATAATGTGCTATATAAACTAATGTGCAATACAAGGAATAATCCTACCTTGATCCAATCGTTTGATGTCGTTCCACCGTTGAGCACTTTGACCCAAAGCTTTACACCTGCAAGAAGTTCTCAACAAACAAGCTATGCAAGTATATAGTGACAATATATAAAATGAGTTAGCACATCAGATATCAAAATCCATTAATAAACATCACAAACATGCCCATGGATAATAATCATATATTTTCAAGATACCGATAGGACGAGAAATGAGTATTTCTATTAATAATTGATCAACAGAAGTATCAACATTACAGACTTTTGTGTCGGCATGGTTCGAAACCAAGAAACCAAGTTCCTTCCAACTAGGTATCCAACACTTCAATCCTCCACCAAAGGAAATCTCATAGCAAAGAGGTAATGAGGTCCTCTCAACAATAAGGAAAGATCTTGGGGGTTGAACACTGTCTTCAAACTTGATGGGCAAAGGGATGTAGACTCAGTATGAAGTAATTTATCCAGAGTAAATTTGCTCTCAAAGTAGAATGCTTTCTCTCCTTTTTCCATAGCTCGAGATTGTTCTCTTATAGCCTCCAAAATGAAACCGAAGGGCCGAGTCAGAATGTTTCTAGTATATGGAAGGCCAAAGATCAGAGATCTTTTTTCGTGACATGGAAACCCGACCTCATTTTGTATTTTCTGGCACAAATCCCGATATACACGAGTTGTAGTGGAGCAACAAGCATATATGCATCTTGAAAAGCAGTTAGGGAGTGTATATGTGGAAAAATA
This sequence comes from Picea engelmannii, assembly GCA_009831015.1. NCBI lineage: Eukaryota > Viridiplantae > Streptophyta > Pinopsida > Pinales > Pinaceae > Picea > Picea engelmannii. Next base: position 548,330 of record ML788503.1, read on the forward strand.
TATATTTTTGGCTCTGGATTTATCAAAAAGGGGTTGATAAGTCTGCATAGGGAAATGGAAAAAGGCCCTCTATGCAATATAGCAATGGTGAGGCAAATCTTGCTATAATAGGGTGGGTGAACCACGTAAATCTGTGTGTTATGATATGTGCTTTCGTTCAATGCATTTATCTTTTCTTATGCTACGTGCTTTAATATATCCACTTATGACTCTGTTCTTCATATATATATATGATTATTAGATCAGATGTGTATGAGAATGCTTAGTGTTGATCTACTAGATATGATATGATTTTCTATGGTTAAGTGCTAAAACAATGTACATCTGAGTATTCACCGCGAAACTCTATGTCTTCTATGAAGTTAGGGCTTTGTTGGTGCACTCTTGAGCGTTGAACCCTGGGTCTGCCCCTATGCCAACAAATGGTTCTGTTGTCGAGACCTGAAACTATGATTGCTAGGAACTAGAGAAGAAGAAGCTTTGTACAAAGAAAGCTCTATGCGTAGATCTGTTTCCCTAGTATGCAACATTCTACTTGACCTGTGAAGCTTTGTGCCAAGAAAGAAAGGTCAGATCTGAAGAAAAGAGGTCATATTTGCAAGAAAAGACGTTGATACTGAAGAAAAGAAGCAAGATCTGAACGCTTTTTTCTCTAAGAAAAGTAAAAGTGGGAATTTCTGAAAGAAAGAGGTCAGATCTGCAGAAAAGAGGTAAGATCTGTAAGCCTTGTGCTCTAATAAAGGTAAGAATAGTTAAAAGTTATAGATCTGAAAGCTTTGTGCTTTGTAGAAGTAAGATAAGTGGAAATTTTTGTTTCTAAAGCATGGATCTAGGTATGTTTGATAGATTCGGTCCTAGATTAAAACTTAGGGATTTAATAGAAGAAAGAAATCTTGATATGAATAGATCTGATAAGTATAATGATAGATATGTTATACCTATGCATAGAAAGAATGTTTGGACTAACAAATGGATGCAGGATCCTAGAAAGAATTTTTTGCAGGCTAACTACCACGATTTTGGTGTGCAGTACAGAAGAAGTTGGGGATCATTTAAGAGAAAGAGAGGATTGAACCTATGTTACAGTTGCAAAAAACTAGGCCATCTATCTAAGGAATTCCCTGGTGGAAAACCCAGTTGTCTCTGTTGCAAAGCTTTGGACCATGAAGTATTGGATTTCCCCAAAATGATTGCTAGGGTCAAAGGAATGAATCTGAACCCTAAGGCAGATACAAATATAGAAGAACCTTAAAAATAATTAGAGAAATTATTAATTCAGATGAAAGAAACCCTGAATGAACACCGACATGTCATATTATTAGATATCTTTAAAGAAAAATAATGCATCGAAGTAAGGATAGGGGACTTCAACATTGATTGTGTTCTAGATGAGGAAACGCATATGAATATCATGACAAAGAGAATGTGGGAAGGTATAGGGAAGCCTGGCATGATACCTTCACTAGGAGGAATAGGAATCTTCAAAGGAAAATTGGTAAACCTATGTGGAAGGCTCACACAGATATCTACGAATGCTAATGGAACTTTGACTGAAGAAGATTTTGAGATTATTAAATTTATTGAGGACAACACCCCATTTACTATGTTACTTGGAAAACCTTGGATTGACAAAGATCAAGTTGGATAGAAGGAAGAAGCAGAAGTTTTGGAACAGAAGAAACAAGAATTAAAATATTTTATGACCAAGAAGATTGCACAGTTGATTGAGGAACAGGAGAATAAATCAAAGCTATTTGACACTAGAAGCTCAGATGTCAAATATTTAGGGGACTCAGAGAAGATTGGAGTATCTGTACCAAATACAGACAAAGTAGTTTTCCTGAGTCTTGGGAAAGAACCTCAAGAGCGCGAAGTGACTATGCCCAAGGAAAATAAGAACTGGATCGAGAAAAGAACCAAGACGAAGCTCACGGGGAAGAAGGATAGAAAGCTAAGTAAAAAGAGATCTCATATCAACATGGTATAGAGGGTTCCAGAGGGAATCTCTTCGAAAGAAACTTTGCAAAATTTGAGCTTCGCTGGGATAACAGAATAATGACATAGGTCACTCCACCATGGCGAAGCAATATAGCCATTGAAGGCCAATATATCCATTTGACTGTCACCCCGAATGGATTGAAAAGAATTGATGGTTCATCACCAGACTATTAGACCACACCATAATGGATAGAACCAGAGTTAAGGAAGCCCCATATCCATTGCAAACAATCTGTTACAGAGTTACTTACTTAATCCATCACTCCATGCATGGAAAACACTTTTTCTAATCGTGAATTTGAGTCCATAGACTACCTAAATTGTGAACCATGATTACTCTGCCCATACTCTCTACCTTACTACAGTATCTACATTACTTTCAGAACCTGAGCTATTGATCCTGAGTGTATATCTCTGACGAATGTAGCGCAGCTGAAGAATCTATACGAGAGGTACTCACTAGCCTCAGAGCCGAAAGAGTCATGTCGGAGCGAGTATTGTCTACAAGTTTACAGGCATCATCGATGAGAGGAGTGCAAGCCTCCTCGTCGACTGCTCAAGAAGGAACATCTCGAGATGACGCAGAAAGAAGAACCAAACATAAGGACGATATGGCCAACGCGAAGTTGGTTCCATCCATCCTACCTGCTTACATACCACCTCTGAGCGGTCTGATCAACAAAGATAGTGTGCCTAGAGACTTTGAATACACTCTAATCATGGCGTACCTACCGAAAGGAGTACGCATAGTCCATGCAGTTCATGATAAGATCGTAGCATTGAATTTTAGTGACTTCAACCTGGGGGATCGTAAATTTTACAACACACTTGCCCCGTACAAGTACCTAACCAGAACCAAGGGAAAGAATTTGAAGATCGTCCCTCATCAATGGACGATGAACCTCACACAGTCTACTCTACTCAACATTATGAAGATACCACACTTCGGTAGACACCAGGAGGTGAATTCTTGCATGATGATGTTGCTAGCAAGTTACCATGGAGGATACTTATGGTTGAACAATTGCATAATAGTTGATCCAGCGTTGATCAACCAGATCACCAGGATTAGCATGCAGGGCCTTGATCCCCATGATTATTATCCTGGAAATACTGCAGATCATGCTCCTGCTCAGAAGATCAAAGAAGCCTATGGCAATGTTGAGAAAGGTGGGCAAGGCTATATGGTAGCTTCTATTTAAAGTGGCACAGTGATCCTCGTCTGTCAACTGATTGCAGGGAAGTTGGTACGCAAGAATCAACCCACGCAAGTATCCGGCTTTGTAGTCGACCTCGTAGGAAAGTGTGCAGAGGGACTACAGATGAACTAGGCGAAGTACCTGGTGCATCAACTAGAGATTGATTGCAGAGAAGCCTAGGATCAGGGGCATGAATTTTATTTTAGCTGGCTCTTGGTACTTATAGATTTTGTTGCATGGGAGCTACCAGAAGGTTCAACCTTCCTCGACATTGACCCCTTTGAACCATTGGCTAGGAATTTCAGTACCCTGTGGTACTCGAATGACATGAACAAGCATTGGAAATCCAATGCCATATTTCATACCTACTACACCCAGTTGAAGCTTGCCATCCAGTCCGAGCCTCGCATGACCTCAAATACTTTACACAGGTTTCGAACTTTGATAAAGTTCACTGCAGACCGCCATTTTATATATTTGACAGCACGCGTTGATGAGAACAAGGAACAACTTCAGTCTTACTACAATTTGACAGAATAATACTTTGAGGAAATCACCAAGGAATGGTCAGTGGACCTCCTTATTCCAGCAGACCCTGTAGAAGTATATGACATTGGTAGCCCAGAAGCTGTGTAGAATACACCTGGACCCAGTAAGACAAAGAAAACAAAGTAGACAAAGAAGGATGAGAATATCTAGGATGTAGACGAAAGATCTATAAGAACAACATTCATTACACTAGAGCAAGAAGGTAATGGCGAAGACTTAGAGGAAGTCGAACAAAGGCCAGTAGATGAAGTAGAAATCATAACGAAAAGGAAGGGTTTGTCTCGAGAACCTTCCTCCCGAAAGAAATAAAAGGCACCCGTGACTAAGCTGAAGACCATACTCACTCCAGATGACTTCAGTTTTCTCATCCCAGCTATGAACGAAGCCATAGAAGAGATAATAGAAAAGAAGGAAGCTAAGAAAGAGACGATGTACAACAGAATCGAGATCGAACTCTAAGGAGTACAACAAGCTCTCCAGTATAGCCACATAGTCTCCTCTGCGCCCCTACCAGAAGGAACAACAGAAGAAGGCAATGAACCAGTTCAAGTCCTCCAGATTGCTGACATGGTTGAGGTACACCTTCGAAAGGCACAGGAAGAAACAATGCAGTCCACCTAAGCCTTAAAGAAATCACAAGAGGAAATCATCGAGCAACAATGAGCTGTGCAGCAAGTGAAGGACACTCTCCAAGCAAAGTTTGAAGAAGACAGAGCGAAGATCCAAAAAGAGAAAGAGAAGTTGCTCGCGAAGCAGATTGGGATTGAAGAAGCAGTCAACAGATATTTTCGCTCTGTGACCAAGTTAAAATAGAAGGCAGAGGACCCCATCGAAGACCAAGTGATGATGCTTGCTGAAGTTATTCAACAACTTCAACAAAGATTCGTGGACTTAGAGCTTCAGACAATACCACAAACCCCACAAGAAGTGCGTGACCAGCGAGAAATAACTTCCCGGAGCACCGTAGAAAGGATTAAAGCACTCTCTGAGGAATGCAAATAGTTAAGTAGTAGAAGTGTGCAGATCTACGAGAACCTAACTGAGAACCCATAATTGCATAAATTGGAGTCACATCTCTAAGAGGAAAAGTACGACGCTGAAAATATACAGGTGCAACTGAAGGCCCTTTCACCCATAGAGATAATGAAAAGGTCTCCAGAGCAACGTACAACTCAACAACAAATTCACATGCTTTAGAGTAAAGTAATGGAAGTCTCTCAATGACTTCAACCAATACAAGAAAAGGCATGCCAATTGTTCACTGAAGTTGAAAGATAATGAGTAGAACTTGAATAGGTTGTGAATACAACAGAACAATTCCTATAAGGGACGGTGAATGAGGCACTCATCGAGGAGTTTTCCAAGAAAGAGGCAGTAGAAATGTCGCAGGTCGAAGCAGCTCGAGCCAAGCTTGAGGAATTTGAAGCAAAATTGGTTAGACTTGAGTGACTCGGGATGAGTCACAGGTGAGTGTTGGGGGCCTATTGGACCTTGACCAAGTTTTTAGGAACACTTGGCCATAATTGACCGTTTTTGGACTTCGACGCCCTGTCAAAGATAGAGCGCCAGGTGAAGCAGAGATCACAGGATCTCGGTCCACTTTTGGGCCTCTTTTAGGGTTTTGGGTTAATGTAATGGGAAAGGGATTTTGGCCCATGGGTTTACCCATGCTTAGGACCACTTTTGTAATATATAAATAGAAATATAGGCAATGTAAGAAAGAGTAGATGTGATTGCTTAGTCCAATTGGCGGTGCATCTATGTGATGTTGAATAAGTGATCTGTGTGAACTGTGTAAAGCTTGCAAGGGTAAGTGCAAGTTATTGTGTGATTGATACTGTAACGAAAGGAAGAAGGATCTAATGAGCTGCTCAGATCTTTTGTCTTGTGCAAAGAAGGGTTTCAGAGGCTTTGTTCTTATAACATCTTGAGGACAATAATAAAGAAGAAGATCTTGTGGATGTAGCCCCGTGGGG
>ML788503.1:582543-600112 GCA_009831015.1 Picea engelmannii
ATTCATGTATAGAATGGTAAACTGAGAGGTTGGGAAACCTGGGTAGTGAAAAGGGTACGCTACAAATTGGTATCAGAGCAATTGGTACACTACAAATTGGTATCAGAGCAATTGGTACACTACAGCTACACTTCAAACTTAATTTTTAAGTGGTTTTCTCAATGGAAAAAGATTTTTACTCCTCATCGGATGATTTCTCCTTCTTAAACCAGTCTTTGAAGGTGTATTAAGTGTCCTTATGATGTCGTTAGAGACACGACATAGACAAGATGGTAGTATGATGTTTGCGACACTTGTGACAAAAAATGAGACACTTGCGAAACTAGTAATGACAACAATGGATCATCATTGAAGTGAGTAATTTTGATGTGTAACAATGGTCATGAATGGGAAATACAAAGGTGGCTATATTCCAAGGAATGTCATAGTCACAAACAAGGCCAAGTAAAACCATTCTCAAAATCAATCTGAAGATATTTGTATTAAATGGAGTACAATCTGATCTCCCATGATCATTGTAGTCACAGAGGTACTGGTCCAATGAAATATATCAACAACTCAGGAAATATGCAACTATAAAATGATGTCTTCAAGTCTTCTACATGATCTGCCAAAGGTGCAAGTCTACATCGTGTGAATAAAGGAGTTGAGGTCGAACACAATGAAACTTCGTTTGATTACTGGTCATTAAGGTATATAGTTAACAAACGTGAGACAAACTACTGATAATCAAAGTAGGTATCAGGGCACTGAGTACATTCTTACAAGTGAGAATAAAGGTTTTGAGGTCGAAAAATTTAAGAATCTATCGATCAAGAGACATTGATGTATTCCCAACTATCGATGGTAGGAGAACCTACCACTAATGACTACAATCCTCTATGTACTCATAGGACTCTAGGTCGCATTTCCAAAATAGATGGGCTGAATTAGATAGAAGGAGACCCTCTGAAAGAAGAGCATTGATGCATCTCTCATCATTCAGCATGAGGTACAAGGCAGGAGGTTGATTATTTGGAGGGAATCAGACGAAGAACATGTTCAAGAACCAACGACCCTGTGCATCTTTCACGTGTTCCATATGAAAGAGGTACATGAACAAGATCCTATGAATATAATCCAATAAGGAAAATTGATGACAAAGGCGAGGAAACCACCAATAAGGCTAATGGTATCCAAGAAACTGCATGAATCCCAATGTGTGAATATATTTCTTATCGTTGAACATAAGGGGAACCCCTGAGTTAACGACCAATGATGAAATGTCGACCGATGGGTTCAAGGTTACCTACCAATGATGAAAGTAGGACCAGGTTGCACGATAGGACTACAACTTCATGCAACTCTGAGACACACTGAGGGTATGGCCAACATGCAAAGTCAATATTTTTGAGGAATGGATGATAGAGGTTGATAGACTTTTTTTGAACAAGAGCATAATACATATGGAATACTCTGGCAGCATAGACTTAATGATGAAACTTTTTGATGGAGGAGGCACCAATCAAACTCTACATAGGGACTATAAGAGTAACCAATTGGGGGAGTAAACTCTAAGTAACGAGCTCAGCTTCCTAAGGTCATGCTAAAACAAAAATTTTGATGACACATGGACTCAAACATTTTGTCCTCTGTTCAAAGGTGACACGACTGTTGCCAATATAAGATAATATTATTTTCTCTCCCATCTTTTTTTGTTTTTACATAGTCAAATGAATACTATGATACATAGGAGGAAATGAGTGTCATGAGAAAGCAACTAGTTCTATCAGTGGAACATACCTATGCTCAATGCAAGGAGGTGCATGCAAGAGATGGAAACTTGGGGGAACGTTTCCTTTTGGGTATAGAGTGTCAAGATACAAAGGATATAAACAAGGCTCTACTTGGATGATGATAAAAAATACTAAGGTGATAGGTTTATAATGTGAAAGCAAGAACCGACAATAGGCTCGATACTTAAAGCAAGAGAATGAGATGCAATTACAACTTAACACCAAAAAATGTCCCTTTTTCATGAATTTAGTATACTTGGTTTGAAAAAGGGGTAAACTTACACCAAATAGATGTCCTTTCAAATCCAATTAACGAGTGTGAAAGAGACAAGTTCACTAGGAAAACTTGTATGTTTTTGAGAGAGTCGAAAAAGAGCTTAAAAAAGACTCAAAGGATGTTGTTGTAAGAAGAATATAATGGGGGAGGCCAAGGATCCCGTGCAGGACTTCTCTCAAAAGTCAACAACTCACAGATAGCTGACACAAGCTTGGGAAAATCCAAAGCTTTCCAATTCGAGGATGGTAAAATACTTGCAGAGGTTACTTTATCTACAATATATCAAAGAATGCCCCTTATCTAGAATGGTTTAGAAGAAAGAATTTGAGGCTCTAGAAGATCATTCCAATCAAATGAAACCACCCTAGGAATTGGAGGGAGCATGATCAGAGAGAGTAGAATGTTCCCTTGTTCAAAAGGTAAAATACTAGGAATGCTAAGAACATGGTCGAAGGACGCATCACCCTCCAAACGAAGAGTGGGATTGACCAAAGATTGCATCGGCAATGTCACTTCCTTAGGATTGTCACTCTCCAAGACAAGAGTGGGAATGACCGAATATTTCATCAGAATGACCACTTATTCAACCATTGGTTGAATAGGATATGAGACAACAAGGTCAAGAGATCCATATCTCCCCAAAATAGGAGTGGTTTCGGTCAAAGATTGCATCAACACGATCACTGGTTGAACAATATGTGAGACAAAAAGGTCAAGAGACGCATCACCTCCAAAAATAAGAGTGGTGTCGGCTAAATATTTCATTGGGATGATCACTGTATCAACCAAAGAAGTTTGGGAAGCCAAAGACGACTCATAACCCAAAGGACCCGTAGGTAAGGACCATTCTTATTTTACCACAATAGTATCAGGGATCAAACGAGTAAGGTGATACCCTTTGCAAAGCCTAAAAAGGAACATGGGATTATGTCTTACACGTCTAGGCTTCTCAATCATATGAATGCCCCTAGCATGAATTCCAGTGGATGGTGACATGCTCCCAGCACAACCTGCAGAGGCTAATAGAAAATCTCCAACATGGCTTGCAGAGTTTGGTGATGAATCTCCAACATGACTAGTAGAGGTTGGTGATGAATCCCCAACATGACTAGAAGAGGTTGGTGATGTATGTGTAGTGTGACTAGCAGTGACTAGAGTTGTGCCCCCAACATGACTTGGAGCGGCTGGTTGTTGGTCTTCAACATGACTTGCGAAGGTTGTTGACCTATCTCCAACATGACTAGTAGGTGTTGGTGATATAATTCCAGCATGACTTGTAGTGACTAGACTGGTGGTGGTGGTCGGTTGCGACATTTGAGACCAAGGTTCCAGAAAATACTAGTTTTGAGAAATTGAAAGCCAGGAAGGGTTCTAGTATACACCATGGACCTGTCTGACAGGACAGTATCCTCCTCCATATTGATTCATAAAGGGTTGTAAGGGCATCGTCACTGAGGAAGCTGCTTGCGAAGAGAAAGAGACATGACAAGGGTTACTCAGGCGAGGATATATGTTTCCCCCAGATGAAGGAACTTCGTGAAGGGGGTTTCCCATACTATAAACATCACTCCCCACGGATGAAAAAATAGAGGATAGACATAGGTCCTACATGGGAAAATTTTTTGTAGGAATCAACATAGTGGAAGAAGGATAGATGGATGGAATGTAATAAGTAGAATGACCGCCCATTTGAGCACTTACTCCTGGAAAAGTTAAGCTAGGATTGAATCCATTGGAAGGAATATTCCAACCTCCTACCGTAAGACTTGGTTGAGGGATATGACTCCCACCAAACGAAAATGGAGAATAAGGAGTCATCATGCCCCCAGACCCAAAACTAGGGTTCACATAAGGAGACAAGACAAAGGATGTCAAATGTGAAGACATGTCTGGAATACCATGAGAAAAATGATTAGAGGCCCAAGGTATTGGTTGAGTATCATGATTCTACATACCACTCAGAAATAAAAAAGGATTCGTCCCCATGGAATGATCAAATACCATGGGTCGAATAGCGTTAACTAAGAGAGTCATGGGGATTCCACTAACCATAACAATGAAAAATCGTGACATAATAAAAAATCCTAAGTCCAACTAATAATCAAAGAGCACACCAAAATAAATAAAAAAGGCCAATATGCACACAAATAGGATAAAGTGGCTGAAATGGGCCTCCCTCCCTAAAGTAGGTATGCCTCTCCCAAGAGGGGCCTGAGACTCCCTGCGAAAGATCGGAGGTATCATAATCAGTTATAAGGGCCCTTGTGGGATTAACAACTATTCGGTTAAATCCCCCCAGAGAGGTAATCCTCCATAAAGGTTGTGTGTTGTCTAACCCTTATCTGACCCAGGGTACATGGAAAATAACCCCTGCAAGTAACCTATGTGGTACCTATGTCAAGCAACTAAGCAACCACGATATAACTGATGTGTAGGTGAACATTCATAAGTTAGGTCTACCATATGGGCAGGGTAGCAAAGCCCGAAACCTCGAAAGCACCACCTCTCACAAAGGTAAAAGTACTAGCAAGATCCCCATATACGAATAGATCCCCAAAAATATATATGCCGCTAAGAAGGTATCGGGGGGATATCCCCTCAACCAACCTCACGCAACCTTGTTCTTAACTTCGGTGTAAGTGAAGCCTCCTCACATCACCAATTATACAATGGATTTCACCACTCCCTTAGTCATACACATATATTGATTTAATAGCCTTGGAGAAGTTTACTCACAAAATACTATTCCAAGGCTCTAAATCCTAAGGTAGTTTGTGTAGCCTAAAAAATAAAATCGTTTCTACTCAATTTTATTTTATCAGCGTTGCTTTTAGTGGCCTTGCTTACTCAAAAATATTTGGTAGTGAAACTGATGATGTTATGACTCAGCAAGTAAAATAAATGAATATAAATAACATGCAAAGTTGTAACTTCAATTCCTAATAAATGATAAGATTTTCAATATGAAAATTTCAATTTAATTCTGCAATTCAAAATAAAATGAAATATTTTTATACATGTACTAAGATCAACGATAAGCAACCAAAAGATCAAATGCCAATAATGAAAAATGCTTAATATTTTTGTATTTTCAATATAAAAGACTAAAAATGAAAGGACTGAACAACAACTTGATATAAAAATTCTACTGAATGCAATCAGAGACAAACCAAGTAGGATATGAAGAAGAAAACACCCAACCCAAGATCCAAGGACAATCAATGAATAGGATGATGAGAAAGGCACTGCCTAAAAATTCAACCAAAGAAAGGTTTCCTATCACTTTGTAGGTACTTAACAATCATAAAAAAGATCTAAGAAGACTCAACAACCATCAAAACTTACCCCAAAAACATCAAACTCAACAACCAAGAACACAAGAAATATGTATGCGACTATTCAGGAGAAAACCGCGTATATATGCCTTTTGCAGAAGGACAACACGCATATGTATGTGACTATCAGGAAAAAAAACGCATATATGTATTAAAACACTGTCAGGTCAAGGATAAGGCTAAGAAACTCAAACTCACAATGAATAGAGGTTTTCAAACAATGAGACGACAACAAACTCAATATAAATGAGAGAAATCAAAGGAGAAAAAAACTCCAAAACTTGAAAAGAAGATTATATCCCTAGTATGGTTGCCAATTCTGTTACAACGAAAATCTCTCTATGGCATGGGGTAAACCAAAACGAAATAAAATGAATACAGGAATCAACTCTAATCCCAGGTATGCTATATAAACAAATATGCTAACTATACAATATAAGGAGCCTACCTCATCCAGACATTCAATGAAGTCCATCGTTGAGCACTCAACTCAAAGCGATACACCTGCAACTTGTCCTCAACAACCAAGAAACACAAACATATGGTGATAATATATAAAGTTATCACATTCAATAACACAGTCCATCAATATTCATAACAAATATGCCCATGGAATAACAATTCAAATATTTCCAAGACATTAATTGGACGATAAAAGAGTATTTCTATTAAAATATAATAAGAAGAAGTGAACGAATTACAAACTTCCATGTTGGCACGGTTCAGAAATGAGAAACAAAGTCCCTTCCAACTGGGCCTCCACCACTTCAACCCTCCACCAAAGTCAATCTCATATAAGAGATACAATGAGGTTCTCAATCAAGTAGGGAAGAGCTTGGGGGATGAAGAATGTGTTCAGACTTAAAAGGACGAAGGGATGCAGACTAAATATGAAGTTAACAATTTCTCTAGAGTAACATTGCTCTCAAAGTTGAATTATTCACCTCCTTTTCCATATATTGGATATGGACCATTTATAGCCTTGAAATGGAACTAAAGGGTCGAGTCAGAATGTTTCCAGTATATGGAAGGTCAAGAATCATGTATCCCATGACGTGACATAGAAAACCTGACACTATTTTTTAATTTTGGGCACAAAACCTGATGTACGCGGGTTGTAATGATGCAACCTGCGTATACGCATGTTGTATAATAGTTAGGGCGCATATATGTGAAGAAATATATTTTTTATCTTTGGGATTTCAAAAAAGGGTCTTCAAGTCTACATAGGGAAATGGAAAAAGGCCTTCAGAGAAATTTTGCATAGGGTGAGGCAAATCTTGCTATAATATTTTGGGAATACCTAGTCATCCAACATCTTGACATCCAAGTCACTCTGTGGTATAAAATACATGTAATCTTCCAAGTTGATGACATTAAACAAATATCCCCAATGCAAGAGCACCACTTTATATCCAATAATTTCCTCTGTGTCGTCGAACACCAGAGGCTAGGAGAACTCATTTTTGGTAGATGTGCGGATAATTGGTTTCTCCTTTGAGGAAAAATCAAGCTCTCTTGCAACTCTCGGTGTAGACCCCTTGCCAACCTCTACTTCCTTCCTCTTGGATGTTTTGGGTAAGCGCCTGGTTGTTGGATTTCTTGGAGGCATTTTTCCTACGGAAAAGAAAAAAATATAGTGAGTTGTCAGCCAATATCAACAAGAGTCATTGATGCAATCACAAGTACATAAAATATAAATACAATTATTACCTCTTGCTTGTAAGAAATTAACCTGGTCTTACAGGTATTCAAATTCAGAGAGTGAGATGTAACCTCCTCGATGATTTCTCTTTCTCCTTTGTTGACTTCGGGGAATAAGTGATTCGTGAAGAAAATAACATGTCGATGATGTATCGACGATTATCATTATTATGTAATATACTTAAACAAAACATATACTTACCTTGTCACATCAAGTCATAAATTTGGGAGTGTAAATTTGATATGTGAAAATCTATTACAAAATATGCATCATGCTTAGGATTAAATGCAACACAGGATGGCGACGTAGAAGCGGGTTACTTTGTAGCTCATCGGTGAATTCAAATTTCAACTATTGGTTAGCACGTGGGGTCGTGTTATAGGTTACGAAAAATATTAACTTATCCATCAAATCGCAAAATTTTGTCTCATCTCAGTTGAAGGTGTCCCATCGAATTACCAATCCCTTTTCATATTTACTAGCATAATTAGAATCATGAGATGTGGTGCATCGTAGATCAATTGGGGTTGTTGGTATCGACAGGTGAAAGTTTGAACTAAGATGAGGATCTCAATATTCTAGAGATCAACGGATAGTAAATGAGCGTATTGACATCGGCGGGTCGACCTTGTCATTGTTTCATTGGTTCATCTTGTAAAAACATTTAGACACCAACCAAAACCACCATATCGTGCTGATGTGGGAATGATGACATGGACATACAGATATGACACAGGGGAAAAGACTAAGTCGTAAAAAATTCTTATGCAGAAAATACATGTGGCTATTGATTTTTATGTCTACGTGAGAGATGCCATTTTTCCGACATCGATGATTTTATTTATAAACACATCATTGATTACAACACCCTATCCCGTTGACGTCGATGATGTATCAGCAACTGACAATCAATGATTTGTTGATGGTTATTGTTTCGCAGTTTCATTCTTATGGATTTCATTGACTCCGAAAAATGTATCGATGATCAGCGATCGAAGGTTCATTATGGCCTATGTTAGTGGCTTGCCTTTCGTATTTCGTTGATGTCGATGATGTATCGACGATTATAATTATTATGTGGCCATTTTATTGCTTGTATTGCACCGATACCAATAATAGATATGTGGCTCAATTTTTTTTTTGTGTATAATTAGTTAAAATGTCAAGTTTTCTTAGAGAAAAGTTCAATTTGTTCAATAACTCCAAACCAAGCTGAATATGATCAATGAAAAACATAATCAACATATAACCCCATTGATTCATACACAACTGAATATAATAAAAAGGATGAAGTGGTACCCAAAAATAAAAAAATTCACAAAACTTTTAGGGTTTGTTGATTACTCAACAAATGGAGATTCTCTGGGCGAAAATAGAATCTATGATCCTTCCCTTGTATATAGCCTATAAAAATTGGTTGAGAATCCCTTTGCCTTTCTTCTATTCCTTTTCAATAGAACCTTTTCTATCACTGTGTAAACAATTTCTCGAGTTCACAAATCTAGATCTGTCTGTGGGGTTTAGCTTTACCACCCCCTTTCCTTTTAACCTCAATCCATGCCCTTTTGTTACAAGATTCGGGTAGGGCATCCATTGGAATGAATACTTTTATCTATCATTACTTTTATTATGGTGTTTCTCTACTTCCAGCGAGCATCCATACCCCCGACGAAGTCACCCTAACATCACAGACCTTGATCCGCTCCTAGCAAGCATCGATAGCCTCGGTGGAGTTATCTGCATACCATCTCGGACTTTTCACTCCTTTTAATATGGATCATTTTCTTCTGGTAGAAATTCTGAGAGTGAGTCGGAGAGGAGGATATCTGTTTTTGACAAGGTGAAAGTGTTAAGGTGGGGACTTTCCTGGCTCTGTCCATAGGTACATGTGATTCTTTCCACCTAGCCATCTTTCCATTTAGCATTACCAGACCACTAAGAAAATATTTCATTGCTTCCCCAGGTAGTATGCTTACAAAGACAAATATGATTTTTTAAAAGTTTTTATTTTCCTAGCGTCTCTTATTTTGCACATCAGTGTAGGTCAAGCGCATAGTCTGTTTTACTATATTTATTAAAATAAACCATTGCTTTACAAAACACAACTTAATAAAAATAACAAACAAAAGCGAGAAATGAAAAGGAGTTTGCAGCCCAAATTTGCTAAAACCACACAATCATCCTAGTCAAAATATATGCTAAAAAGAAACAGAAACTCAAACAAAACATCAAAACACACAAATATTTATAATAATTTTGTTTTTTAGGAGAAGTGTTGTTTTAGGGCACGGACATTCACCGGGAGGGTGTTGGATTCGCCCCTCATATTTTGCGACCAGTATGTTCCTGCCCCAAGATTCTCGACCACCTGAAAAGGTCCGAGCCATATATTTTGGAACTTTGAGTGTTTTCCTTTGGACTAGTTTTCTTTATCCCACTTCAAGACTAGGTCTCCTACTTCGATTTTTTTTCTCTTCCCTTATGTTTGTTGAACCATATTTTAACTACCTGTTGATGAGCAGTGAAATTAAAATTTATCCTTTTCTCTTTCTTCATCCAGCCTGAGAAGGGTATCAATCCTTTGTTCTAGATACGATGAGGGCTAACCCCTTAATGCTTGGGCAAGCTGTAAAGATGGAAGGTAAAATTTGTTTGGAAGAATGGCTTCTTGCCCATATACCAGAAAGTATGGACAGTTTCCTATGGATTATTTATATGTTACTCTATCATCCCATAGGGAATTATCAAGTAAATTATGTCAATTTCTCTGATTTTCAACAACTGTCTTTTTTAAAATTCTCACTAGGTTTTTATTAGTTGACTCTATTACCCCATTCCCTTGCGTATAATATTTTACATAATACCTTATTATGATCCCCTTATCAAGGGAGAAAATTTTCAAGCGCGTGGAAGAAAAGTAGGAAGCATTGTCAAAAACAAGGACGGAGGGCATCTCGAACCTTGTTGTTGGTTTTCCCCTTTATTTTTTAGCCATTTACGTTTACAGATTGACCTCGATTCATGACCAATAAGATTCCCAACAAAATAACTTAAGACTATCGAGCCCTCTAGTTACCCAAAAGGCAACGCAATACATAGAGTGCACTGCGCAATCTCACCCGAGATAACTCTTATGGGTGGCTACAATACTCAGGTGTTTGTAGCCTGGGACTGAGAAAGATCTGTACTTGTACGTTGCAACCTTTATCTAGTCTGTTTAACATCCTGTTATAATATTTATTCTACATATCCATGTAAGATACCAGATCTACTTAATCAATTCATTCATTCAACATTCATCAATTAATAAGACACAAAGACACATTCATACAATGCTACAACACAGTGTTACCATGGTTCACCCCCTCATTGGATACGTCCACAAAGATTTGGCTCTTAGGATTTTATTATGGTTCAGAAAGATATCACGTTGAACGTATTTACATTCTTATTTCTCGCTCTCCTCATAGTCTCCTCGATCCCTACGAGGCTGACTAGATTGCACCAGGCTCCTCAGCCTATGATCTAACCCTTGGGATTGAGTCACTCATTCCCTCCTTAGCTCACTAGCTTAATTATGCATACAATTCTTACAGTACCCTTCCTCTCTCTCTCCCCTCTATCTCTCCCTATTATCTTCTCTCTCTTAGCCTCTCTCTTAGCCTCTTCTAAGTACTACTTATTTATATTTTAGTCTCACCAGCCATTAAAATATATTACAAAAACCCTAACCCTAACATCGTTAGGTATTCCATGCATACACTTGTGCTTCTTTTCCTTCTAGCTGTCTCTTTCCTCTTGCATGACGTTCTCCCCAAAACAAACTTTCTTTGTGATTTGACCTACTTCCAATAGGCCCCCAACAATGACATGTGGCTCGTCCCGATCCACCTAACCCTGAAGTGCTTCGTCGATCTCTCTTCTGATCACTTGGTACTTCTCCTTCAACTCCGTTGCTTGTGTTTAGGCCTACACAATATTCTCTTTGAGTGCATCCAATACCTACACTACAATCTTGTCATTGACCATCCTTGCACACTCTGCCTGGGTTTGTGTCGTATTCATTTTGGATTCCTCTGCATGTGCAATGACCTCTTCTTCTCGCTCTTGGAGAGGTTCCATTTGATCATGGCGCTCCCTTTTCTGTGTCTATGCATCTATGAGTTCTATCTGTAGTTTTTTCATATCCTACGCTCCTTTCATGTGCTCCATGATTGACATTGTCTTCTATGCATCTATGAGTTCTATCTGTAGTTTTTTCATATCCTACGCTCCTTTCATGTGCTCCATGATCGACATTGTCTTATACCTCTGCCTGATGTCCTGTATAGTTGCGCTTATCCTTTCTCCTCCCTGGTCCCACTACCGGACCTATTGGTCTCTCGAACAAGTCGACTGCCAGATGGACTTGTCGCTCTACCTCTTTTATTTGTGTTGTTGCCTCCTACTTCTTTTGTTTCTTCACCTCTGGTGGAGTGGTAGGTGTGATTTTCTCCATGAGGTGCTCGATATCCTCTTGGTATTGATCGATTATATGCAGAATATGATCAATCCTCTGTGTAACCATGACTTTGGCCATCTGTGCGTTCTTTGGGATTTTCTCACAGGAGACGGTCAATTTCTGATCCATCTTATTCGTGTGGTCCTTCTCATCTTTGGTATCAAGCTTAGCCTACTCAAGTACCAATTCCATCTCATCCTGATTGTCCTTTTCCTACTGCAATTCTGCTACATCTATGCGTGCGGGAGACTGTACCTCTTGTGTGACACTGACTTGCAGTTTATACAAGGCCTTGGATGGTATCTGTGTCAATACCAATTGTATTTGATCCAAGTCCTTTAGGGGTGTCTTCCCCACGATTTCATCCATGCACAACATGCTAGGTGTGATGTATGTCAAGCTCAGTTGTGTTGTCTTCTAGATGCTTCTTTGCATGACAGTCCATTAACACGTGGACAATGGTTATAAATAAATAAAAAATATTTTTTATTTTTTATTTGGAGTTTATTCTAACCTTTGACAGTGGAAATCAATTAATCTTATCCGTGGCATGTGTTTCCTGCATATTTTTTTCACTACGATATTTTCAACCTTGTGCATTGTCGATCAAAGAGAGACTCTTTTCCAACATTACAAGAACATCTTTATGGAAATTTACATGAACTCAAGCAATTCGGAAATCCTCGTCAAACCTCTAGCACTACTTCTTTTTCATCAGTCGTTTTTTTCAATCACTTGATTGAATTCAAGTTTTAGTATATACGTTTATAGTTTATATGTTTTGCATTATAGAATTTGGATTATAACATTATGCGTTTGCATTTGAAAACGTATACTTAACGTTATTCCCATTATACAGAAGGACTAAACTGCTTTGCAAACTCTCTTTTCTTATTATTATACAAACATCATATGTTGGACAAGATTTACCCACATAGTTGAAAACATTCTTAATCTAAGGATTTTTCACACCCTATATTATATGCTAAATTGATTATTTCCTGAGCCTTCTATTATATACAGTAAATACAATGACTGTTGTGTTGAACAGTATGCCTCCTTTAGTTATGAGCCGTATTTACATAGTTCTGAATAGAAACGAACATGGGGAGTGAGCTCTGTTCAAATAGACAGCTCTCGTACCCAAATTTTTCGCTTGTTTCAACGCGTCAAACACTGGGAGTATCGTCATACCATGTCATGGGCATTTCTTTTTATGTGTATGTATTCTAAGACCTGCGACACTCGCACCCAAGAGCAAGTCCCTGGTTTCTGGAATCATGTCTGGTGGCAATGGAGGTTTTGTCTATTCCACAGAAGACGAATGGAAAAAGGCTTCTCTCTATTTGGAATCCTCCTCCGAATGCCACCTCTCTCTCTCTATGGCTGCAATAACTCTCAAAAACATTCACACTCACTTGCAACTTGAAGCCCATAAGAAACAAGAACTCCATCTCCATTCTATTTATTTCTTTGCTGCTCACGCCTCCCACAGTCGCGTAATATGAATTCCTATAGTTCCTGTTTACAATTCAAAATTGAAATTAGAATCAAGACAATGAGACTGAAGGTTAAAATTAAAACAAGAAATAGGGGATCGTGGATGGTGTTAAATTTGAGAATTACTTACAGGTCTTCGAGGAACTTGGAGGCAACCATAACTGCGCAATGGCTTTAATACTCACCAAGATCTACCAATCAATAAGACATAATATTTCTCTTTCATTTCCAACGTGGCTTTTAGACTAAGCACTCAAGAGCCTTATTTTCTCTTCGTTTTTAACCCAACGCACACTTGGGATCGTCATTTTTCTATTATAGTTTTTCTTTCCTCTTTGCAAGCAATGCCTATATTTAGAATATCAGAGCAGCAAGTCCTGACTTTAGGGAAGCGATATTTATGTCTTCTTAGCTGGGACTTGTTGCTCCACAACTACCTTACTACCTTTGTTAGTAAAGAAATCAAAGTAAAATGCGATAAGAATTCTATGTATAATCAAGATAATTTTCACAATTTGGTAAGACTTCATCACGCAAGCAAAAACGTGTACTACTAAAGTGCTAAAATGAAATTTAGAAAGGTCATCGGGTAATGACTAAAGATAATTAAAACAAACATTGAGAAGTAAAGTGACAAACAGATCACTGTAGTAAACCTTAGTCGCTTCAAAATAAAATTATGCACTGAAATAATAATGTATAGTGACAAACCTAGATCACTGTAGTAAACCTTAGTCGCTTCAAAATAAAATTATGCACTGAAATAATAATGTATAGTGACAAACCTAGTCCTTTAGCATGACTCTATGCATTTCAATCATATATCCCACTAGACAATAATACACTTCGATTAAAAGGTTCACTCTGAATGGGAGAAAAACCCCTTTGTGACCCCCAAAAAATATATATATCGCAATCAGGGACGCATAGAAGAAAATAGGTGCAACACAATGTCTGCTCTCTAAATTAAGTACAATTCTCCTTTTTCCCAAACAAAAAACTTTGCTTATTTAACTTAGATTGGTCTTCCAAATACAATCAAGACTAGATAAAATCTCACAACGGATAATAACGTTTTTTTTCTTAAATAAAAAAAAATAAGAACCTTAGATCTGGGTTATTGTTAATCAATGAAAAATAAATATAAGTCTTTGATTTTGATAGGAATAAAAAATATTGAGCCTAATAACGAATGGTTAAATATTTGTAGGTTCTATATTGACAATGAGAATAAGACTGAAGTTTTTACCTTTAAAAAAAAATTAGTAGCAAATCTTGGGGTTCATTACACATACTTTCACAGTTTTGAAAGGAAGATTTATTATTCATAAAAGTACTCAAGTTCCCTTTGTGGATCCCTTACCTAGGTTTTCTTTTTCAAAGAGAACATTTGAAAAATTGACTTGTATTAAATTCTGTTCTCAATGAATTATGTTCTGTGTTTATAGTAATTTGATTGAGTCTTTATTTATCATAAATTACTGTTTTATGTATCTAAATCTCTATGTGATGGTTTTTCTTCATTGGAATCTTTTATGTCCACGTTCACCATATATTTGTGCCTTGTCCACTTATATATAAATATATTCTACAATATTTCTTTTTAGATCATGAAATTTCATATATTACATACTGATATCATATATATAAGTATATATGATTATCTTGCGACGCCTCTTCTTACTCGAATATGAATAATTATATGAATTTCATATGTATTGTATTTTAGGAAAATTATAAGATTTATAACCTTGGAAACACCTATCAAAAAGTAGGTGAAGAATCCTTTTAGATTTCTCAATGGATAACTTCTATAATCGATTATTTCTATGGTGAACTAGAGAATTCATTAAACAACAAGAATATATAAGGTATAAAATACCTATCTATAACAAAACCGTTAAATAAATAAACAGGGTTATGAGGTTCCAAGACACTTTGTAGCTTAACATTGTTAATGTACATTAATATATAAATTATTTCCTAACATGTTACTTATGTAGCTACATGCAATCAATAAACCCAACAAGAGTAATAAGATTCATCTATATAAATCAGAGCTTGTAGCTATAAAAAATTCAATAAAACAACATGAGTAAAAAGTAGTCAAAGAAAGATACATATATGTAACAGTTGTGTTGGAAACAAATGGAATAAATAGATGCAAAAAGCCAATATTACTTATCTTGATCACCCCCTAGCCTGACCATGGTTCCATAAGGGCAAACTAAGCTTCACTCCTTAGCCATGGTCATTATGTAAAATTGAGAAATAATTTTCCTAACACCACTTGTATTCACCCAACAAATATTCCTTCTCACAACATACTAAGCAATGTATTTCCTCCCACATATGTTGTATAAATCTCATTTATCATTGCCTAAGACTTTTCCATCCATTTCCCTCCATAAGAAATTCACATCTTTACAAATCCTTGATTTTTAGAGGCTGAGAGTGACATAATTCAACTTCTGACACTTGTAAAATTAATTTGGGAGTTAATTCAAATATGTTCCCCACTCATGGAGTCATAGTCATGTACTTTTTACCTAGTTTTTTCATCTATTTCCATCATTTATTTTATTAAAAATATCTATCTCATACATTTGTCCATCAAAAGAGAACATTTGGCAAGCAAAACTCTTGCTCAAGAGTCACAAAAATAGTAATTACATCCTAAAAAAAAATTGATAAATGAAGGTTTCTAATCTCTTCCTGGTACAACTTCTTTGTATGTACAACCAGAAGCATTCCATAACATGGCATGATACTTTTACATACATCCATCCCAATAACAACTAACCTTGACACAATGTGAGAAGCTAGAGTCCTTTTGAACATTGCTAAATATTTTAGCTTTTAGTGTCTATAAAATTAGTCATTGGATCAATTGTTTCTACTAGCATGTACCATGAACAATGAGGAGCTCAAGTTAAGTGACTTAAGGTTAATTGGATCAATTGTTTCTACTAGCATGTACCATGAACAATGAACCATTAGGTTCATTAACAATGAGAAATCAATGAGGAAATCAAGTTAAATGACTGAAGGTTAATGAGATCCAAAAGTACGTACTTGAGATATTGCAGAGAAACATTGAAAAAGACAATGCTCGACACAAGAAGCAACATATCCGTCATTCATTCCAAATTAGGGATAAACTTTCGTTGCATCTATAAAAATAAAGGTTCAATGGCCCATACACAAAGCTAAAGTGTTTAAGATATGGTTCTTAGATTACACTTCAAAATGAAGGAAAAATGCTTTTAAGCTCATCATTCAACCATCTAAAGTGTTTGAGATATGGTTCTTACATGACACTTTGAAAAAATGCTTTTAAGGTCATCATTCAACCAGACTTGGGGGCTTGCATGCAATGTTAAACATGGACTTGCTTCGGCCATATTTTTCACCATTGTGAATATACATCCACCTAGATGTTTAAGATCAACTTTGATTATATCATACAAGGACACATTGAATTCACTTGTTTCATATGGATAAAGAAGGACAAATCATAGCATAGAGTAAGTGCTATACAAAAACTAATTGGGCACGAAAGTTTCCTCGTCTGCATAATCATGCAATGGGGACTATTTCCAATGAAGGGGGAAGCTCTGGTCCATCTCAAAACTCAACTGGAAGAAAATAAACTTATGCATAGTACTTAGTTGACTTCTAAGCTGGATCATAATCGCTTGTCCACTTTAAACTTAATTATCGTTGACCTAGTTAAATGCCACATTCTTTGAAAATAATTAATCATCATACATGCCATGAAAATTTTAACAGTTCGTTGACACATAGGCCACCACCATTAATACAAGGCCATCACCATCAATACGACAATATGTATCTCTTTTTCAAATTGACAACTAGTGAGATGATGGTTAATCTTTCTTATTAAGCTGAAAGGTATACATTTATTGATCATGGACATATTTAATAAGTTTTTAGTGCTTAATTAGTTTTGTATGGACAAGATTAAATATTGATGGAATATTCTTAATAGTCCCAATAAATCAATGGTTGTGATTTCAAGCGCTAACTTCCTACTATTATAAAGATATCAGTTTACATGTTTATTTTTTTACTTTTATTACGCCGAAAGGCGTATACCTATTGACAATGGGCACATTTAATAGGGTTTTAGTGTTTAATCAGTTTTGTATGGACAAGATTAAATATTGATGGAATATTCTTAGTCGTCCCAATAAATCAATGGTTGAGATTTCAACCACTAACTTCCTCACTATTATAAAGACATGAGTTTACATGTTTATTTTTTTACTTTTACTTAATCATATTTAAAATTTACTATGATGACTAGCTGATTGCCACGTCTGAGTGATTAACAATAATTAAAATTTTGTTACAAAGTGAAGCGTTTCATTTTCTAGGCCATGTTTAATTACCAGGTGATTTAGCCATTTTTTTTACACACAGGCCACCTCCAAACCGTTTCTGTTCCCGTCC
>ML788503.1:612439-626730 GCA_009831015.1 Picea engelmannii
TTTTAGATTTTACCGTGCACACCCCAACATACAAAGCATTAAATAATCTATAATTAAGTGTTTATGGCTTCCCCTACCAATACATGGTCATCAATAATTTCTTGGTCAAATACATTTGGAAACTAGTCATTCCATGCCATACAATGTCTTGATCCAAGGTTGTTGAAAAGATAGAGTTTATGAATATTCTAGAGTGGATAGGTATTTTCTAATTGTTGCCTCCTAATCGGTCACTATTGGCATAACAATGTCACTATTGGCATAACAATGTCAGAGCGAGGAGTTCATCTCAAAAATTTGTTGTGGTAGTGAATTTATCTAGACTAGATTAAGTCTTAAATCCTAATTATTTTATGGAGTTATCACCCTCTAGATATAGATAATTAGCACAAACTAATGCCTTTGATCGATGTATATCAACCACCTATAATAATGTGGTTGTGTTAGTTGACGATTAACATGTGAGGGGATGATTAGTATACTTGTGAATTAAAATATAGATATAATTAATATTTAAATATCTATGATATTTAACTGTGGTTGACCATGGTTTACCACATTTCAGTGTGGTTTTCCATGGTGAACTATGCATAACCATTATGGTAATGTTCACCATGGTTTACCATGGTTGACCTTCATTGCCATGGTTCATTATGTTTGAGTGTGATTGACTTCGATCAAGCATGGCTTACTATGGTTGAATTTGGTTGACCATGGTTGACTTTGGTTGACTATGGTGAAATAATATTCTCCATGGATGACCATGTTTGATTTTGGTGAATTTTGCATGAATGTCTTTGACTTTGATTGAATATGTTTGACTGTGGTTCATGATGGTTGACTATAGTTGACATTTGGTTACTCATAGTTGACCATGTTCAACCATGCTTGATAATGGTTGACCATGGTTGATTTCGATTGAATATGGTTGAGAATTCTTGACCACGGTAAACAATGTTTCACCATGTTTGACTATGGTTGAATATAGTTCACCATGGTCAACCATAGTCAACCATGGTTTACCATAGGAAACAATGGTTTAACATGTTTTACCACATTATTAAAGGTGGTTGATATATTGATATAGGATGGTTCACCATAGTTAGCCATGGTTCATCGTGTTTGAACATGGTTGACTATGGTGAACCATATTTCACTATGGTTGATTTTGACCATGCTTAATTTTGATCAATGTCTCACCATAGTCAACCATGGTTCACCATGTTTGACTATGGAACACCATGTTTAACCATGGTTGATTTTGAGCATGGTTTGAGAATGTTTGACAATGGTCAACATTAATTGATCATCGTTGACTAAGGTTTGGCCTTTTTTTACAATGGTTTTCCATGGTAAACCATGTTTGGCTATGCTTGACCATGGTTGACTATGGCTGACATTGGTTTACTATCGCTGACCATGGATTATCTGAATCTTGGGGGCTTATAGTCTAGGTTCGAATATATACATCATGAATTCATATTTTTGTGTAAAAGGGAACTTCATAGATATGTAATTGATAGAGTCAAACCTAATCAAAGTTGACTTCATAAAAAGAAACCTTATAAAAAGGAAATAGGAAAAAAGTGAAGGTCGTGAAGGAGAGGTATCAAAATTTGTCTCATTGCATGTAATGGTTCTTCTTAATGGAATCCTTCTTCTCCAACCCTCTCTCTTTCTCATATTTTTGTGGTGTATTCAGTTCATGGATTTTCATCAATGTTCTTGCGATTAATTTCATGGTAGATTTGCATGTTTTCTCTCCTCCTCTCTCGGACTTCAAGCCTTCTAGATCTTATCCATCAAGATCTGCATCATTAGTACCAATGAAGGTTACCACTCCATGGGAACTAGGGTTTGAGGCATATTTCAGGTTCAAATATTTGAAACAATATCTAACCTCCTTTTGGCACTCTCATATTCCATTTTTTGGGCCATACACTATAAGTATCATAGTTGGTCCATAAGAACTACAAGGTTTTTCTACCCTTGAAACTTCATTCACTATTGCAGGAGCACACTTACATGGATTCACTACATCCACTGGTTTGCAACATTTTCATAAATTTTGTAAGGTTTACATGTTGTTGACTGAGGTTCCATGGCCTCTATAAAAACCTAGGATTCTCAACAAACCCTTGGCATCCTTTGTATCCCTCTGCACTCGGTTATCTCATATTAAATGTTATTACATATTCATGCAACCATTTTACAAATTAAAAAATCCACATGCATCATCTATAAGCTTGGTAGAGCTCATTCCATCCCTTTCTTAGCTTACCCACCACTATATTTCCACCATAGGAGTACAATAATGGACAAAATACAAGGAAGCTATCTTCTACAAATTTTATACATGTGCCATGACCTATATAGAGAATTTTATAGGTCATATTATATCTCATTTCAAAGAATTCTTTGTTGGCTCAAATAGGTTTTTTACGAAATTTCACTTTTTTTCCTAATCTATGAGATATGACTAACTTAAGTACCAAATGTCTGTAAAATAGTGTGACCACACGTCCATTGAGTTTCAGGAACAATTTTCTCACTCTGCAGAATACAACAGAGAAAGTATCTTATATCAATGGAAATCTCTCTTCAATACCTAAAATGGTTCTTCAACATATTTTGATTTCATCATCTATATCAAAAGATATGAACAAAGTTGTAGCTAGAGGTCCACCACAAGAAAAACAGGTTTTTTCATTTCAATTTTTATTTTTTGGATTTATTAGATCATATTGTAAATTTTTTCACCCATGTAAAATACCCCATAAGTAATAATCGATATTAACGACAAGATTTCCATTTCGAACCTTTTTATAGGTCATCCACAAACCCACAGTTATGGGTTAACCACATAAAACCTTATTCTCATTAGCACTCAACATGTTCTAATCGTGATAGTATGATGAACATAATAGGGTCTCCTTTTATTATCATGGGAGAAATGATGGGGACGATCATTTTCGAAGAGGGGAGGATTGATCCAAATCTTCAAGGGGATTATAGTCTAAGGTCAAATGTGGAAGTAATAAATTCATATTTTTATGTAAAAGAGAACTTGATATATATGTAATTGACGGAGTCAAACATAATCAAAATTGACTTCGTCAAAAAGACACCTTATAAAAAGGAAATAGGAAGAGAGTGAAGGTTGGGTAGGAGAGGTCCCAAAATTGGTCTCATTGTGTGTAATGGTTCTTCTTAATGGGATCCTTCTTCTCCATCTCTCTGTCTTTCTCATATTTTTGTGGTTCATTCAATTCATGAATTTTCATCAATGTTCTTGTGATCAATTTCATGGAAGGTTTGGATGTTTTCTCTCCTCCTCCCTCAACATTCAAGCCTTTTATATCTCAGCCATCAATATTTGGATCAATGATTGTCAATGGTCGAATTAGCTGACCATTATTGAATTTAGTTGACCATAGTTGACCATAGTTAACTAGATGACTATGACTTTCGTTGGCCTTTTGTATTAATATGTTTGACTTTGGTTGGCCATTATTAATTACAATTGACTTTAGCTTACCATAGTTGACCATTGTCAACCATGTTTAAATGCGGTTGAACGTTATGGACTTAGGTTGACCATGATCCACTTTGGTTGAACATTTTGGGCCACAGTTGACTATGATCCACTTTGGTTGAACATTTTGGGCCACGGTTGACTATGCATGACAATGTTTATTATGTTTAACCATAGTTTACTATGGTAATATCACATTGTAACATTCATCTTAGTTGACTTATATCAAATTGCGATGTTCCTCAATGGTTGTGTTTCACTTTGACGTCAATCAAGGATTTTATCTCATTGGAAAAATCTTCAAGGGTTATGTTGGGTTTTGATGTTCCCTAATGGTTCTCTCACATTGAAACGTTCATCTTCATCGCCTTATGTCAAATGATTACATTCCTCAATGGTTATGTCATATTATGACATTCATGTGGGTGGAGTTTTGTTGATTTTCAATGTTCTTGAAGGGTTATGTCACATTACACTGTTTATGAAAAGGAAATGTTGGATTGTGATGTTCCTCAATGATTATGTTGCATTGTGACATTCATCATGGTTGAATTATCTTGAATTGCCATGTTCCTCAATGGTTATGTCAGAATCAGATGTTCCTCGAGGGTTAACTTAGATTGTCACATTCATGAATGGTTATAATTTCATATGGTGATGTTTATCATCATTGAAAAGGGTTGACCATGGTTTATTATGTTTGAGTATGGATGACCATGGTCACCCTTTTGTGATTAAAAGATAACTTAACATGGCACTTTTATTATGGTTGGATTTGGATGACCACTGTAAACCATGGTTGACCATATTGGCTATGGTTAACCATGTTGACTATGATTGACAATGTTTTACTTTTGTTATCTTTGGTTGAACATTGTTGGCTTTAGTTTTATTATGGTTAACCATGTTTTACTATTTTTATCTTTGGTTGACCATGGTTGGATTTAGTTTTATTATGGTTGACCATGGTTGTATATGGTTAAACATTGTTCACCATGTTTGACCATGGTTAGTTATGGATGATTATGGTTAACCACATTTAAATATGGTTTATTTTGGTTGGCTATGGTTGACTTTGGATTACTATGGTTGATGATGGTTGACTCAGGTTATCTATGATTCACTTTGAGTGAGCATGGTTGGCCATGGTTAGCCATGCTTGACCCTGTTTGACCATGTTGATTATGTTTTAGCATAGTTGACAATGGTAATGTTGAATTGCGATGTTCATCTTGTCTTATGTCGATCTTCTACACTCCTTAATGATGGTGTCACATTTTTATGAACATCAAGTATTTAGTCACATTGCAAATTTCCTCAAAGGTTATGTTGGATTGCAACGTTCCCCAATGGTTTTTTCATAGTGTGAAGTTCATCTTCATTGACTTATCTCAAATTTAATGGTTATGTCCGATTGTAATGTTCAATAAGGTTATGTTATCTTACAACATTCCTTAAAGGTTATATTTTAATGCGATATTATTGAATGGTTAAGATGCATTGTTATATTCATCTTGGTTGAATTGTATGGATTGATACATTCCTCAATGCTTCAGTTGCATTGTGACATTAAGGAAGGGTTATGTAAAGTTTTTGATGCTCCTTAATGGATATGTCAGACTATGACGTTCATCTAGGGGGACTTGTGTTGAATTACATTATTATTGAAGACTCATGTCGCATTCCAATTTTCGTGAAATGATATGTTGGATTGCGATGTTCCTCAACTCTTTTGTAGCATTGTGACATTCATATTGGTTGACTTATATCAAATGGTTATGTTCCTTAATGGCTATGTTGCAATGTAATTTTCTTGGAGGGTTAGGTTAGATTATCATTTTCCTCAATGGCTATGTTGCAATGTAATTTTCTTGCAGGGTTAGGTTAGATTATGATTTTCCTCAATGGTTATTTCATACTGTGACATTTATCATGGTTGAATTTTGTTGACCATGGTTTTCTTTATTTGGACATGGTTCACTATGGCTTAATTTGATTGATTATGATTGACCATTGTCAACTATATTTTAATATGGATAATCATGGTTGACTTTGGTTGAATATCATTAATTTTGGTTGACCATGGTTGGTAGGGTTTCCCATGGTTAAGTCTTGTTGATGATGGTCATGCCACAATAGTTATGTTCATGTTGGTTGTCTTATATAGAATTACTACTTTCATTAATGATAATGTTGCATCCCGGCATCGATTAAGGGTTATATTACATTGCGACAATAGTGAAGGGTTATGTTCGATCACTATGTTCTCCAATTCCTATGTTGCATTTTGACATTCTTATTCATTGAACTATCAAATTTCTACGCCCCTCGTTAGGCTTTTGACACTGCAACGTTCTTGGAAGGTTATGCCACTTTGCAACATTCCCTTGGAAGCATTCTGATAAATTCATATTGATCGACTTATGTGGAATTGCTAACTTTCTCAATGGTTATGTCATATTGTAATGTTCATTAAAAGTTATGTTAAATATTTGATGTTCTTTAATTATTATATTTCACTGAGACGTTCATCAAGGTAGACTTATGTTGAATTGGAATGCTCCTTAAAATTTATATAACATTGTGATGTCCTTGAAAGAAACAAATAAATAAAGTGTCAAAAATAAATATTCTTATGTTGAATTATGATGTTCCTCAAATATTATATACAATGATGCATCATAACACTCAATAACATTCACCTATATTTAAACTTTCAATAGTTTATTTATTTAATTATAATTAAAATGTTATGACTAGTTAACTACATGTTAATAATTAAATCAAATAAATTTAATTTTAACTCAATCTTGATGTTTCAATGTTATAATGTTTAATTATTAAAGGTATCAATCTAAAATGTTGCAATGGTTGACATGATTTAATTGTTGATTGAGTGTGATTAATAGTATTCTTGTAATATTGTCATCTCTTATATTATAATATTATTAAATTAAATGATCATAAAATTTAATAAATTCTAAATTATATTAATAGGTTCATTTGTTTTCCTTTTATGAAGGTGGAGATCACGAGAGGGGAACTTGTAACCTTCTCAAGTTAGACCATATCTCACTCACTTCAGCTAGTCCTTAAATTATATTTATACATATATATCACTATAAACATTCAATTAATGTATTAGTTAATTCATAATTTATATGAAATTAATATATTCACTTTTTTTATATTTGATTTGTTTATTTAATTGTTAAATATATTTGATATAATATGAAAAGGGTTTTTATAAAAATTTAGTTAATATATTTACATATATAATAGACTTTATAACTAGCATAGATTTATCTTTATGTAGTATTCCAGATATAAAATAGTATGCATAACAAAAATATTTTAGAATAGAAATGGCAGAGAAATTATAATATAAATAGAAAAATACCAGAATAACATCAGAAAGAGCACATTGATTAATGATAACAATGTTCACTTGTCTTTTTGAGGGGGAAACCTCTAGCAGAGCAGAGCTCTATCACAATAATCTCCAAGAAAATATTTCTCATACCCTCTACTCCTATTTATACTAAATATATCTATCCAAAAGAACAATCTAGAGGAAGATCCTTCTAGAAGTGAAAACTTCTATTAGGTCTTCTTACATTTGACTTATTCTTTCATATTGCTAGGTCTTATTAATATTTACCTTTATTACATGGAATTATATTTTTGTATCTACATGAGGGGTTAGGGAGGTGGAAATACTTGAGACTCCAATGATCATTTTTTATTTGGAATCGCTGACCCAATAAATAAGCATGCCAGAGATCCATAGCATGCAATATAGATAACATTTCCTTTTGATAAATGGATTGACCCAAATGGTGCTCTGAAATTTGTTTTCTAGTGAAGGCCAAAGGCCTACCATTTGGCATGAGGATGGTTACAATTCATTTCTAGAAAACATCACATTCAAATATGAATGTCTTTGTGAAGTATGGGAGGGATAGGATAAGGGTCGAGAATATAGCATCTTTTAAGGCATTGAAGGTATGATCCACGGCTACAGTCCAAGTAAAAGAATTATTTTAAGGAGAGAAGTGATAGGAGATACAATATTTCCATAATTCCGAACAAAATTCCTATAATAGCCTGTTAAATCCAAAAAACCATGCAAGATTTTAAGAGTTTTAGGGAGAGGCCAATCTTTCATAGATTCAATTTTCTTAGGATCCACTCGGACACCATCCTTTCCAACCATATGACCCAGGTATTCCACTTCTGAGAAACCAAAGGAACATTTAGATTGTTTGAGGAAAAGTTGGTGCTTAGAGAGTAGATGGAGAACTTGATTCACATGGGAGAGATGGGATGGCCAAATTTTACTATAGATGAGATTACCATCAAAGAAAACTAAGAAAAAATGATGAAGAAAAGGATGGAATACATGATTCATAATACTATGGAAAATGGAAGAAGCATTACACAATCCAAAGGGCATTACCAAGAATTCATAATGACCCTCAAGAGTGTGAAATGGAGTCTTGGGAATGTCTTCTTCTTTCATACAGATCTGGTGGTATCCATAATGTAGATCCAATTTGGTGTGGTGATGATTTTAAGGATGATAATTTATATTAAAATGTAGAAACCTAGGCTAATCTTACTAGTCCTTAATATGTAAAATGTTTGGTGATATATTTCTAAAAATATTCAAATTTGTAAGGATTTTATATAGTTTCTATAACATTTTGGCGATATTAAGGTAAATTAATTTTATTCTATGGAATTTAGGCGATTCATTTTTAGAAAAAATGGAAATTGACGAATTTTGTTTTGGCAAAAACCATGGAAAATTTACCCATTTGCGAAATTTAGCCCTGAAAATCATCTATGATTTGGTGAAGTACTATGCACCACTCAATTCATCCAAAAGGTCATCAATGATAGGAATGGGGAATTTTTCTTTGATTGTGATTTTGTTGAGGGAACAAAAATTAGGACAAATGCACCAAGTGCCTTCTTTCTTGAGTACCATGACCATAGGGGAATAATAGGGGCTAGTACTGGGATGCATAACACTGACTTCTAGTAATTCATGAACAATTTTCTCAATTTCATTCTTCTAGTAAAAGGGATGACGATAAGGCCGAACATTGGGAGGAAGACTGCTTAGGATGAGAGGGATGGAATGATCATGGACTCCATGGGAAGGGGCAAGTTCTTTGGGGGTGGTAAAAAATACTTTATGGCGAGAGAGGATATATTGGAGGTTTGGATGCACAAAAGGTCTCTCAACAACATGAATGGAGTGGAGTTGGGATATAATTCCTGAATAGCCTTTTTTTAGGAGGTTTTTGATGCGATGGGAACTGATGATCTCAGGGGAGCTTTCTGTGATTCCTTGGAACTTATACTATTGTCCCTCCTCTTGGAATTGCATGGTTAATTCCTTAAAATACATGAGAATGGGGACTAGAGTGCATAACCATTCAACACCAAGAACAATGTGACATCCACACATGTCTATAGAAAACATATGGTATTTCAGGTGATACTGACCAATTTGGAGTTGCACATTTTCACATAGTCCCCCACATTTCATGGAACCAACATTAGCAATCATGATTTGAAAATTATTGATGACATAGATGTAACAATTGAATTCTTTGGAAATGTGGCAGTCAATAAAGTTATGGGTGCTACCACTTTCCAAGGATTATGACTTTCCTATTTTTTATGTAACTAATTAATTTGAGAGTCTGGGGAGCAGAGAAGCGAGTGAGGGCATTAAGTGAAATCATTGGGTCAATGCCTGGTAGATCAGAGGGTGGGGTGAGGTCAAATGGTGGTGGTAGTTCCTCCATATGAAAAAAAATAACATCTTTTTTCAGAAAGATCCTCAGTCATAGCCATAAAAAGATTTTTTTCCTTACACTTGTGCCTGAGAAAATATTTTTCATCACAATTATAACAAAGACCCTTGATTTGACGTTTAACCATTTTAGCCCTAGTTAATTTATGGATCTTGAGGGGAGTTGCAGGAGGGGAATAATTGGTGGGTTTAGGGCGAGAAGGAATGTAAAGTTTGCGAGTCTGGGAGGATAAAATCTGTTATGCTTCCTTGGCTCATTGAGTAGCGTCCAACCAAGTATGGGGGTGTGCCATGAGAACATGGGAACAAATTTCATATTTGAGGCCGCTAATAAATAATTCCCTAAAGAAGGCATTTGAAATTCCTTCTATTATAAAATAAAAGTGCTCAAATGCGAAAATAAAGTCTTTCACTATCCCAAATCGCTTTAAATTGGTCAAACGACCTAAATTGTGGGTTTCAGAGTCAAGGAAATCATAAATTTTGGCCACAAACTATGTCCAAGAAACATACCCTTGGCGTGCATTTTTTCTTGATTTCCACAATTGATATCATTTCAGATCCAGGTGTAGGACACCATAACGAAGCTTGGATAAATCATCAATAATGCCATGCAAAGAGAAATAAGGTTCCATTTTGGTGACCCTACCTATAGGATCTGATCCATCAAATTTGTTCACCTGAATTATGGGAGGGAGGAGGTCTCGAGAAAAGTGGGTAGTATGAGGACCTTGTTAATGGGAAGAGTCATGGTCATCTTGATAAGATGGTTGTTCAAAAGAGGAAGGGTTCTGGGAATGGCCCAGGAGGTGTTCTTTGAGGTAATTGAGGTATTTGATGTGGGAACATTGTTCCTTGAGGATATCAATAGTCGAATTGATTGAGCTAAGGTTGGAATTGATAGTCTTGATGTCTTCCTGGTTCTGGTAGGTGTCAATAATCAAGGTATTCAATCATTGGGCTCGTGTGGTAGCCATGTGAACAAATGAGTAGGAAAATGGTATAGGGGAAACAAAAAAGGTCTAGAGGGGTTGATTGGACCACAAAGAAGAAGGGTTTCAAATGATAGGTACACCGTGATCAGGGCGAAAAGGGGGATCCAATGGGATTCAGGCTAAATAAGGGTGTTAGAGAAGGGTCGGGTCCAAAAACAAATTGTGTTAAAAATGAGAGGTATCACTAAAATAAGGTGAAGAGAGGAACTCAGTGGGATAGGTCCCAAATAAGTGTGTCGACGTGACCATTGTATTTTTTTTTTACTCCTGCGGAGTTATACTATGGCCTGAATAATACTGCAGTGACGAAATGCCAAAATGCTTAATAGGAAGAAATGTGTAGTAATTTTGCAACTAGAATGAAGAAGACACAATTGTGCAACAATAGATCTTGTTTGATCTATTTTTTTGTTTCCTTCCCCAGGGGTAGGATATTCAGGGTTTTTACAGACAAGGGTTTGCGTTGTGCTTTAGATCTCTGATATACGTGCGGGGTCCAACGGTAGTACTTGACCTAATATATCATGGAACCAACTAAGGAGCCTAGACCATGCCCATAGTTGTACTACTTGACTACCCAATTACTAGAGAGTATCTTCCCGAGTGTTTTTCTCGGTGGAACTATAACATTCAGGCGGCCAATCGTTTTATCTATGGAGGGCTTCGAGAGATCTAGGTCGATCAATATACAATTGTTGTTTGATGCGCTACCACTCGAAAGGGTACCAGCATGGGTTACAATGGTGGCTAACAGATGTGCGTTTAAGTAACTCTTGTGTTTTCTCCATGTATGACTCCTCAATCACAGGTTTATGCGTGTAACGACAGATCTCTATAGCTTTAAGATGTCGGAATACGTCTGTACCCTGAAAAAATTTAACCCACAATTTTCTTCCATGGAAGACGCTCTGATATCACTTGTAGTATTCCAGATATAAAATAGTATGTAAAACATAAATATTTTAGCATAGAAATGGCAGAGAAACAATGATATAACCAAAACAATATCAAAATAATACCAGAATAACACCAGAAAGAGCACCTTGATTAATGATAACAATGTTCACTTGTCTCTTCTAGGGGGAAACCTCCAGCAAAACAAAGCTCTATTACAATAATCTCCAAGATAAGATTTCTCATACCCTCTACTTCTATTTATACTAAACCTATCTATCCAAAAGAAGAATCTAGAGGAAGATCCTTCTAGAATCTTGTCTTAGGTCTTCTTACATTTTGACTTATTCTTACTTATTGCTAGGCTATGAAGTGGATAAAGGGATCCAATGTTATTTTATATATTTAATAAAGTTAATATAACTAATTTTAGAATATTATTAAAAACCTTTAATTCTGGTTCATAAATATTCTTATTGAAAATAAATACACTTATTAATTCAAGAGTATTTTATAGACTCTCGAAGGAATTAAATTTGAGTGGGTAGACTATCAACCATTCCTTCCAACCACCTAAACTACATTCAATAGACTTATATATATATATTCATTAATATATAAGAATTCTAAAATGCATTTCACTTTTGATCTACAATGAATTCATAAGCATAAAATTGCTATTGTAATTTCTTTTAATTCTAAATATAAATATAATGTAGTAATCTTACAAAATTCATATGAATAAAAATAAAAAATTATTTACATATATTTTAGAAAGTTTTTATAATATAAATAAATATGTATATTAAAAATCATATTTGAAAAAAAAAAAAAAATCACACAAGTGTAAACATTATTCCCTGCACAGAAATAAGCACAACCATAAATCAACAAATTTGGTGAAAGCAACCAAACCCCATGAATTGTAACTGCAATAGCAAGGATTCATATAGGTAACCATGACTAAAGGACTTCTTTCATTCCATGTAAATACACAAGATTTAAACATCATAGCCTTGGTAGATTGGCTCTTGCACAATTTGGAGAACAAATCTTTGTCATTTCTGTACAACAGAGATCCGAGCCTTGAGCCTTGAATTAATTGAGTGCGATATATAAGGATTAGGCCTGCCATCGACCTATACGTCTTCCGCTCCAGCTTTTGCTGTTGCAACTCATCGGTGATTTTCTTGATTCTCTGGGCAACGGAAAAAAGAAAAAGAAGCTTCGGGGCTGGCCTGCCATCCCCCAAAAAATATAAAAAAAACTCCAGATCAAAAAATAGCGATCATAGACTAAACGTGCAACTAATTCAGACTAGAGTACAACACAATTAATCGCGTGAGATTATTTCAATATTTTCTCGACACTATCGACAACTTCATTGTATGAATCAGTGCTCAGACGAAGATTCAAATCCCCGATTCTATGAATCCCGCGACCCAGTGTACATCTCTAACTTGTGATGCAGTGGTGAAAGCAACGGGATTAAATGACAAAGAATAGCAAAATCGAGAATTCCAGTTCTCACTGGATTGACTGCCAAATTGAACTGCAAGCAGGTGACCGCCATAAAAGCCATGGAGGGTTGCATTGGCGACGGGCGCCTATCTAGACGATAGAAATAGCAATTGCCGGGACAGATTGTCCATGATTACAAACAGCTGTCGCTGCCAGGCTGCGGAGAATGGTGTGATTGACTTTTGTATGGCCGTAATGAGAAACGCAGTATTTTAAACGTTTTAACTTTGGGGGTTTTGGCAATGTTTTTCGTTAGATTTTGCTAGGTGATGATTTGAGTGGTTAAGTTTGTATAATTTATTTATCTATTTAAAAATGCAATTTAAACAATAGAAAATAATAGAAAATAATGATTTTGTCCAAATTTACATCATCACACCAAAAAAAGATAAAACATTTAACCAACTCCATTAAAAACTGTCTATCTAGCGCGACCATGATTAAAAACCCCTGAGACAGTCTGGCCGCGACTAAAAACAACCGGATAGCCTGGCCGTTCTTTGAAAAGATAAAGCAAAACGCATCCTAAATAAGGGTTTAGGGTTTTGAGCATAATCTCATCCCTCTATTTATGCATATGACCAAGAATATTGCTCACCCAAGTCACAACTGTCATTAAAAGAAACTATAACTGGCACCCTCTTTCTAGGGGACGCCTATCCTCGCGATGGATTAAAATTTTGTTGTGAGACGCCGGCACATTGGTATTCCTTTATAACTTATATAACTTCTAATATGGTCATCAGACAAGGATCGACATACGATCTGGGTTGTTTGCCATTAGTTAGGAAATGAGTAGCAAACATTTAGTGAGCCGCCAGCGATGAACGACATAGGGGAAGCAACCTTGAATCTTGCCAGCGATGAGCTCTCAATAAGTCAGAGGCCATAATTAAGTTGTGGATGGAGGTCACCCAGATTGCTCTCACCTAATTGTTTACTACGCTACGAACTCTTTCCTCCAGGAGGATCCAAACGGTTCGTACCTATTGTTATGAAAAATATGGTCAAGAACGAACAATTAAACAACAAATAGAATTATACTTAGAACGAACAATTAAACAACAAATAGAATTGTAATCAGAACGAACAATTAAACAACAAATAGAATTGTACTCAGAACGTGTTGGAATATGTAATTTCTACCGGCATTTAATTCAGAACCTTCTACTCAACCACCGATCAACCACCAACACTGTTCATCCACCGCCTATCGTAGACACTCCGAGAACCCTCTGGACGCTTGAGAGTTTTCTAAAGGCCTCTATAAAAACAAGGCAGATGTATCTGGTTTGATGAATCAAGCAATACAATTTATTTTGTGGTTATTTGTTTGTGTGTTCAGCTTCTGAATCCTTCATAGTGGTATCAGAGCGCAGGACTGGGTTCACTCCCTCACGGGAGGGCCCAGGATCCTGAGAGGAGTCCCGCGTGATGCTGAGGAGAGCCGTGGGAGCGAACAAATTTGTCTCTGAGATATTTGCTCGTCCGTCCGTCCATCCGCAGAATACGTTGC
>ML788503.1:634893-648025 GCA_009831015.1 Picea engelmannii
ATATATATATATATATATATATATTGTTGCATTGTGACAACTGTAAATGTTTATGACAATGGAAAATTATATTGAGACTTGTTCATCGCAATGTGACGTTCGACAGTGCTCGTGACATTGGGAAATGTTCATTAGAATGCGACATAGGAAAATGTTCATCATAATGCAATGTTAGTCACAATGCAATGGAAATGTTCATCACAATTCAATGGAAATGTTAGTCACAATGAGATGTATGGAATTATGTTTTACTTTTAGACAATGATCTATATTTTTCCTAAGCACATTGATAACAAAAGGGAAATGTTCATCACATTGTGATGATGAGAAACGTTCATCACAATGCGACATTGGGAAATGGTCGTCACATTGTGACGTTGGGAAATGTTCGTTAGAATGCGACGTAGGGAAATGTTTATCATAATGCAATGTTAGTAACAATGCAATGGAAATGTTCATCATAATGCAATGGAAATGTTAGTCACAATGAGATGTATGGAATCATGTTTTACTTTTTAGATAACGATTTATATTTTTCCTAAGGACATTGATAACAAAAGGGAAATGTTTGTCACATTGTGACGATGGGAAACGTTTGTCACAATATGACATTGGGAAATGGTCGTCACATTGTGACGTTGGGAAATGTTCGTCAGAATGTGATGTAGGGAAATGTTCATCACAATGTAATGTTTGGAAACCTTTGACACAATATAGAATCATCTTTTACTTTTTCGATGTTGGGAAAATGGTCGTTAGAATGTGGCATCAAGAATTTTTTGTCACATTGCGATGTTCAAAAATGTTCATCACATCACGACATTGTGAAATGTTCATCAGAGTGCAACGTTTGGAAATGTTAGTCACACTGAGATGTATGGAATCATGTTTTACTTTCTAGACAATGATTTATATTTTTCCTAAGGACATTGATAACAAAAGGGAAATTTTCGTCACATTGTGACGATGAGAAACGTTCGTCACAATGCGACAATGGGAAATGGTCATCACATTGCGACGTTGGGAAATGTTCGTCACAATGCGACGTAGGGAAGTGTTCATCATAATGAAATGTTAGCCACAATGTTAGCCACTTCCATTACAATAGGGAAGTGGTCATCATAATGTAATGGAAATGTTAGTCATAATGAGATGTATGGAATCATGTTTTACTTTTTAGACAATGCTTTATATTTTTCCTATGGACATTGATAAGAAAAGGGAAATGTTCGTCACATTGTGACGATGGAAAATGTTCATCACAATACGACATTGGGAAATAGTCGTCACATTACGACGTTGGGAAATGTGCATCACAATGTGACGTAGGGAAACGTTCATCATAATGCAATGTTTGGAAACACTTAACACAGTGTAGAATCATCTTTTACTTTTGCGACGTTGGGAAAATTTTCGATATAATGTGGCATCAATAATTTTTTGTCACATTGCGATGTTCAAAAAAGTTTGTCACATTGCGACATTGGGAAAAGTTCGTCACAGTGCGACATTGGGAAATGTTAGTCACAATGAGATGCATGGAATCATATTTTAATTTGTATAAAATGATTTATACTTTTCCATAAAATGTATGGTAAAAATACAAATTAGTAAATTACAATTTCAAATACGTAATTTCGATATTATGACACTGTGACTAACCTTTCATACACATATAAAACTTAAAACTTTACATAATATTATTAAAACTCTAACCACTATTTGAATAAATATAAAACTTCAAACGACCTTTATACACTATTTCATTATCAATATAAATAATTTAATATATCATTAAAAACTTAAACTTTAAATAATTAAAACTTTAAAAGATGATAAAATTTAAATAATTAAAACTTTAAAAGATGATTGATGGATTCATAAATCACATCTCCCCATTAAAGCTTACATAACCGATAATACATGATTTACAACTTTATAGAGAAAACACATGCTTTACAACCTTATATAAAATAGATGCATAATTAGTTTTAATTTATTATTAATAAATTGAAAAAATAAATCTATATAATATAATAGAAGTGAGGAAAATAAATGTATAGACATTACAAACTTGGAATTATAAATCTATCTTAATCTATTTATTTTTTTAAATTATTTTGGCTACTTAATAAATTAAAAAATATATTAATACATTACACTATTAATTGAACCAATTTCACTATTAATATATTAATTGAACTATTTTTTTTTTTTGTTTGTTAATTTGTGCAGGACCTGCGATTAACCTGTGGCTTGAGAAACTGCGACTCAGGGGCATCTAAGCCGTCAAAATCACCCGGGGATCGCACCCAGCCTGAGCCACACCAACCCTTAACATGGTTGGATTTTTTGTCCCCGCAGGTTTCGAACCGGTGACTTTAACATCACGAAGTGGCTTAACAACACACTCCGTCACCGACTGTCCTACACCTCGGGGACTATATTAATTGAACTATTAATACATTACATTATTAATATATATTAATCTATTGAACCAATTTCAAATTTGAAAAAATAAATCTATATAATATAATAGAAGTGGGAGAAATAAAAATTACTTAAACATTATAAATCTATCTTAATCTATTTATTTTTTAAATTATTTTAACTATTTAATAAATTTTAAAATATATTTTGGCTACTTAATAAATTTAAAAATAAATATATAATTGTTTGATATGGCATAAACCTAAAATAAAAATTTTAAAATAATTATCCTAATTAAATATATTGATAGGGTTTATTTAAAACACCATATATAGTAATAGATAACAACATATTTCAATTTCAAAAAAATAATATTTATAACAAATAATAATAATAATGGATATTAGTTTTATAACATGGTGAGACAAACATATTTGTCACTAAATAATATAAATATTATATATAATGATAATTATTTGCATCGATTATATGATGATAATTAATTGTATCCATAATTTGCATCCATATATGATGATAATTATTTGCATCCATTAATCTATAATGTAATGTATTATTATATTGAATAAATAATAATAATAATAAATTATACATTGATCATTAAAATTTTTGTTAATTAATTAATAAAATCAACAGAAAAGATATAACTCTAAGGTGAATGAGATAGTTATATTAATTTGCAAAAATAAGAATACAAAAAACTACTTATTAAATCAAATATGTATTAAGTATTAAACATTAATGTGTTAATTATGAAATGTATGAAATTGTGAAATGAATATTGCCATTTAAACATTAATCTTTTAAGTAATGTACAAAGCCCTAATTAAAAGGAAAAAAAGATACTATATTAATAAAAGGCAAGAGCAACTTTCATAACTATACAAGTTGGATCCTAGGAGGTTTTGGAACCAAATTCTAAAACACAATACTAAAGAAAATAATAGGATTCCCTTAACAGACTAGAATTTCTACCTTAAAAGTCTTTACGAGCTCCCTAATGCCATGGACACCATTCCTATTGTCCCTACAAAGGAAGAAGTTTTTTGTTTAGATGACATAGAGTTCGGGGTTAAGTGGCTTGCAAATGGGAAAGCTAAGGACATTGAAGGCTACCAAGGTGAAATTTTTAAAATCGAAGGGCCAATCCTTATCCCTCACATACACAAGCTCTTCAATTTAGCAGTCAAGCAGGGCTTCCCTAAATCCTCGACACAAAGCCTCATCGTTCATATTTTAAAAAATGGGGATAAAAATATTCCTTCGAATTATAGGACCATTATGATTAGCCCGATTTTAGCCAAGCTTTATGCAATTATTTTGGAAAAGAAGATTAACATTTGGCTAGAAAGTCACGGTAAAAGAGCTAAAGGCTAGGCTGGGTTTAGGAGATATCATTCAACTGTGGACAATCTTGTTACCTTTAGGATCATTGTAGAGGAGTTCCGCAATACTAAAACCAATCTTTTTTGCTGTTTTGTTGACTTTGGAAAATCTTTTGACATGGTTCTTAGGAAAAAACTTTGGAATAGGTTGGAAGAGATAAAAGTGCCTCTCAAGTTGAGGGTTGCTGCAATAAGGATGTATGAGAACAATATTTCTAAGTTTAAAAACACTGAGGACTCGTCAAAAGATATTAACTGCAATACTGGAGTCAAACAAGGTTGTCGCTTGTCCCCTACCCTTTTTGGCATATACATTGATAAGTTAGAAGAATGCTTGGAAAAAGCAGGTTGTGTCGGCCCTACTCTCACTGGTATAGTCATCAATCTTCTTATTTATGTCGATGATATCATTCCTATGGCAAGGAGTCCCCATGATCTTGAAAACCAACTAAGAATCCTCAAGGATTTTTTCTCCAATATGGGTATGACTAATAATACTGATAAGACTAAGGTCACGATTATTAAATCCAATAAGATCCCTTATGATACCTTTGTATATGAAAAAAACAACTTGGAGGAAGTGACTTCACACAAATATCTTGGAATTGATATTCACCACAAGCTCAATTGGAATTATAGCATTGAGAAAAGGATTATTAGGGGATGGAAAGCTTATTATCGGCTTGAAAACAATTGTAAATCAACTGATATTTGTAGTTGGGATAAGAAGAAACTCCTCTTTGAGACTCTTGTTACACCTGTTATTCTTTATGGATGTGAATTCTAGGGCTGTAGTATCTCTCGTGAATCCTGGAGAAAGATAGAGCAAATACAAAATAATTTTATAACCTATAATCCAAAAATTAAAGCAAATACGCCCTATCCCATCCTCGCAAAAACAAGCCTCTCCCCCATTGAGAGCATGGCTACGACTAGATACCTAATGTATAAGAACAAGTTAAACAACATGGAAGACAAGAGGCTACCTAAAATTGCTTCAAAATCAAGTCATAACCACCATCGACTCAAGCGAGGATGGCATAAAGACACTCGATCTTGGCTAAACTATTGGGGAATCATGGAAGAAACTATTTTGCAAAATAAAGATACTTTAAAAAAAAACATCAAATCAAAATTTAAGGAAAAAATGTGGTGTGATAAAGAGTTATGGCGCAAACCGTGACCCTCACGGTCTGACCGCTTCCACCAGGACCTTCTTCGTCTCTGGCCTGAAGAGCTATAATGCTTTTAGATCTTGTATTGGGACCTTTCCATCACCCACAGGGTACTCTGTTGATCTCCCGCTAGTTTCTCAGGAAATCGGGTTTCACGATATCACAAAACTCGCTGGCACGGTTCTCGTGCAATTCAAAACCCCGAACCCCGATGGGTCAAAGGTCAACGCCTCCCTTCCTGTCGGGGATTTACCTATCGGGAAATCGACGTTTACAAAGTTGTATTCCACTGCTTCTCAAATATCTGAACCCCGATTCTTCGATGCCACCTGTCAACGCCTCAGGGTGTGGCTTAACGCCCTGACACCTGTCTCCCACTCGCGCTATCGAGAAATCGCGATTCGGGAATTCGCGATTCCTGATGCCCAAGGTCGCAGACCTTGCCAAACCCCGAATTCCGAACCCTGACTCCTCGGGATCTTGCACCACGTGTCCCCGCTCTGATCGACGACTACTGTTGATTCGGGAAATCGCCAATCGCGATTTCAATGAGTTCAAAACTCTTGTATTCACAAACCCCGATATGCTGATATGCGATGGCTCTTGGTTCCTCCTTCCCGCGCCTGAGGAATAAACCTCGCGTAGCTCCTCCATGATCCAATGGTCAGCGGGACTTCGCAAATTCCTCCCGCGAATCCTGGCCGTCAATTCTCTGCCGTAGAGATTTCTCTACTCCAAAGCTCTGACCTGTTCGCACCTCTCCTGTATTTGTTCCCACAGTGTTCACAAAAGGAACTATTCCTCTTGAGTTTAATTTCTCCCACTCCTTCAACGAAATGTTTGCGCACTCCTTCCGCTCGACGTCCAATCACTCTCCAAGTGTTGTATCTTCTGGACTCTGTGCGCTTCCAGCAACAGTAGTCTCTGTCAACCTATGCTCAGACTCACCACTGAGATTTCAAATCCGGCCTGCACTTCTCCTGCACGGCTCTAATAACCCAATTCAACTCTGGGCAGATGAGAATAAGAGTTTAACTGTCTGGCCTCATCAATGCACTCTATGCGGATGAATTCGACTGCACTCTATGCAGGAATCTCCTGGCTCAGACAGAGAAACAATTTAAAACTCATTCCCTTCTCTCTCTCATAGACTTCAGTTAAGAACTATGAAATCACATGCAAAGTATATTCAAATCAATTGCATACAAAGAAAACAAACATTCACAAGCACATAAGCAACATACATAGAGAAAACAACACCAGTCATGAAATTGAATCAAAAGCTCTCTCTATTAATCCAATCTGTACATGAGGGCTCTCCACAAGTTCTCTGCTTGCTCTTCTCTTCAGAATGCTTGATAATGTTACAATACTACAAAGGAGGGTGCCTATATTTCGTTTGCCGTCTCGAATTCTACAACTATCAAATCTACAATTAATTCCTATCTAACAGCATTAAAACTAATAAATGCCTTCCTATCTACAATACAATACAAGTGCGCTTCTTTATGAATGGCTTCATGAAAGAGCGGCGCAAAAATTTCCAAGGTGTTTTCAAAATTTGATGCTGGCGCTATCCAGTTGTCTTTTCTTGCCCCACGCGCTGGCTCACTTGATGAGTGAGCGATGCTCCTGCATCATGCTCCTCGGCTTGAAACATTTCATGGGCTCCTGTCGATGAGCTCCTGCACAGTCTTCCCATGTTTCTGTATAACTGCTTCAGTCTCCCAGCTGGCATCTTCCACTGGGTGGTTCTTCCATTTCACCAGGTACTCAAAATACTGCTTTCGCCTGGTCTTTCTACCCACTCGTTTGTCCAGTATGCACTCCATTTGAGGCTTCTGTGCAACTGGTAATTGCTTCTACCACTGGATCACTGGTTCCTCAGTTCCAGCTTCTGCTTCTCCAACCCTGTATGGGTATAAATATGAAATGTTGAATATCGGAGATATCCCGATGCCATCCGGCAACTCAAGCTCGTATTCATTTTCTCCAAACTTTTTCAGGACTCTACATGGCCCGATTTTCTTCATCTTGAGCTTGTTATATGTTCCCCTTGGGAACCTTT
This sequence comes from Picea engelmannii, assembly GCA_009831015.1. Lineage (NCBI taxonomy): Eukaryota > Viridiplantae > Streptophyta > Pinopsida > Pinales > Pinaceae > Picea > Picea engelmannii. The sequence goes on from ML788503.1 coordinate 641,970, forward strand.
CCTTCCTCAAGTGTGCCAGAACCATATAACCAATTTCAAAATGAATTTGTCTCTTCCGTTGATCGGCTCTGCACTTATAGTCTTTATTTGCACCCATCAGTCGCTGCTTCACCTGACTATGAAGTTCCTCCATCGCCTCAACGAACTCTTCAGCGCTTGCGCTACTAGTTTCAGCCTGTCCTAACTCCCTGAGCTCAGAAACTCCCCTCGAATGTGTCCCATACAAAATCTGGAATGGGCTTCTTCCTGTACTCATGTTCACAGAATCATTGTAAGAAAATTCTGCCTGTGGTAATATCTGGTCCCAACTGCTATGGTGCTCTATCACCAAGCTTCTCAATAAATCCCCCAGACTTCTATTCACCATCTCTGTTTGGCCATCCGTCTGCGGATGATAAGCCAAACTAAATGCCAAATTAGTTCCCAGCTTCTTCCATAGTGTCCTCCAAAAATGACCTATGAATTTCGTATCCCTGTCCGAGACTATGCTCCTCAGCAGCCCATGAAGTCTAACAACCTCTTTGAAAAACAAATTCACGATGTGGGACGCATCGCTGGTCTTTTGACATGGGATAAAATGTGCCATTTTTGAAAACCTGTCCACCACCACAAAGATGGAATCAACACCTCTCTACGTTCTCGGCAAACCGAAAACAAAATCCATGCTAATGGCTTCCCATGGCCTTTCGGGTATGGGCAATGGCTGATAGAACCCTGTGTTCTGCTTTCGTCCCTTCGCATGTTGACAAATTCTGCACCTATCAACAAATCGTTTAAAATTTGCACGCATGCCCGGCCAAAAATATGATTTGCTCAGCTTTGCGAATGTTTTATCATGTCCAAAATGACCTGCCAATCCACCACTATGTTTTCCCTTCACTAAATTCTCCCTCATGGAGAAATTCGAAATGTACAGTTGATTAGTTCTGAACAGCAGTCCATCCTGGATCATATAATCTATCCACGGACTCTGATCCCTGAGAACAGGACTCTCAGCTGCTTCATAAGCTTCTCTGAAGTCTGCATCTCCTGCATACATGTCTTTCAGATTCTCAAAACCCAATGTTTTGACTCTGAACTCCTGCAACAACAAACATTTCCTGCTCAAAGCATCAGCCACTTTGTTAGTAGTTCCTGAAATGTGTTTAATCACAAACGTGAAATTTTGCATGTACTCTACCCATTTTGCATGCTTTTGATTCAGCTTCTCTTGTTGACTTATAAACTGCAATGCATGGTTATCACTGTACAATACAAATTCCTTGGGTATCAAGTAATGCCTCCACTTCTTCAATGCCTGTATGATAGCATAAAACTCTTTATCATACGTGGAGTATTTCAGCTTTGCGTCGTCCAGCTTCTCACTGAAATATGCAACTGGCCTGTCATCCTGACTCAAGACCCCTCCAACAGCATACCCACTGGAATCACATTTCACCTGAAATGTCTTCTGAAAGTCAGGCAACACCAACACTGGTTTCTCTGTGATCTTTCACTTCAACAGGTTGAATCTCTTCTCAGCCTCGGCCGTCCAGTGAAAAACTTTATTCCATTTGTTCACCATGTCCATCATCGTTGCGCTAATCCCACTAAAATTCCGAATGAATTTTCTGTAGAAACTAGCCAAACCATGAAAACTCCTTACCTCAAAAACGTTCCTCGACGATGGCCAATTCCTGATCACTTCCACGTTTTCAGGATCCATCTTCAACTCATTCGCTGAGATAACAAAACCCAAGTAAATGAGCTCTGTCTGCAAAAATGAGCACTTCTTCAAATTGATCAGCAGCTTCTCCTGCTGCAACTTCCTCATCACAATGGCCAAATGTTTCAAGTGTTCAGCCTTGGTCTTACTGAAAATCAGTATATCATCCAGATACATGACCACAAATTTGCCAATGAATTCCCTCAGGACTTCATTCATCAGCCTCATGAATGTGCTCGGCGCGTTTGTCAAACCAAACGGCATGACCAACCATTCATACAAACCCTTGTTTGTCTTGAATGGTGTCTTCCATTCATCACCCTCTCTCATGCAAATCTGATGATATCCTCTCTTGAGATCAATCTTCGAAAAATAATTTGCCCCACTCAGGCAATCCATCAGATCATCCATTCTCGGCAGTGGAAATATGTACCTGATGGTGGTTTTATTTATCGCCCTAGAGTCTGTACACATTCTCCAGCCTCCATCCTTCTTCGGACTTAGCATCGTTGGAACGACACACGGACTTAGGATCTCTCTAACCAGTCCTTTGTCCAGCAGATCCTATACCTGCCTCTTGACCTCTTCGTTCTCCTGAGGTGTCAACCTATACACGGCCTTATTTGGTAAACTTGCTCCTGGTATGAGGTCGATGTGATGACTCACACTCCTCATCGGTGGCAACGAACGAGGTAGTTCGTCCACGATGATATCAACGAACTCTCCCAATAGTTCCTGAATCTCTTCTGGCAAGTCATCCACTCTTGTGCTAGTCAGGACAATTCTCGGTTTCCTGACCACAAAGAATTGTGGATCTTCATTCTTCTCCATCTCTGTGAGAAGATCCTTCCCACTCATGAGAAGTATCGTACTGCTCACTTCCGGTTTCACTTCCTTGTCCTTTATCGGAAGCAATTTATGTGTCGTCCCATCCTTCTCTAAGGTTTATGTGTTCATTCTCCCATCATGAACAATATTTCGGTCATACTGCCATGGTCTTCCCAATAATACATGACAGACATCCATGGGAATGACATCACACAGAATTTTATCCTTATATTCACCCATTTTAAATTCAACCAAGCATTGTTTTGTAACACTTACCTGGTGTCCTTTCTGCAGCCATGATACCTTGTATGGACTCGGGTGATTGGTTGTTTCCAGCTCCAATTTCTCCACCATCTCGACCGAAACGAGATTGTCGGTGCTTCCGCTGTCCACTATGACCTTGCATTTCCAACCCTTGGTCTTGCATGTGGTCCTGAACAGTCTAGTTCTCTGAGCGGTGTCCTCCACCTCTTTCTCAAGTGTCAAAAGAACCTTATGTACCGTCAGCGACTTCCCACTTCCGGTGTCCTCATCCTCAACATCATGCCTCTGCGCTTCAGTGATGTGAGCTTCTCCTCTGTCCACTTTCCTGTCTGGACAATCAACGGCTTTGTGTTCGTCCTTCCCACATGTAAAACATGTGATGATTCCTCCTCTGCCTCTTCCTCTACCTCGGGTACGAGGAAAAGTGTTGGTGTCAGCATATCCGCCACCCTGCTCTGTATGCTGCCTCGTCGGCTCAACATATTGTTGTCCTCGCTATGAGGATCCACCTTTCTCCATTTTACCCTGAGGGTTCTTCCACTCCTCCTTAGGCTTCTGAGTTCTTTCTTGGATAACTGCTTTGCCTCTGGGCTGGCTTCTGCCTCGCCCTCGTTGTCCCTGCTTACGGCTCAACTTCTCCTCGGCTTTTAGAGCCAATTGGTAAGCATCTTCCACCGTCCTGATGGTTAGCATGCTTAACTCATCCTGAATGTCATACCTTAGACCATTCAGATATCTCACCACCTTCTCATCATCGCTCTCCCAATGACTTGCTCTGAGATTGAGTCTATAAAAATCTTCGGTGTACTCCTTCACCGTCATCAACTTCTGTCTCAGGTTCTGCATTCGCCTGAATAGAGTGATCTGATAATCTATGGGGATGAATTTGGCTTTCATCTTAGCAATCATCCTATCCCAGCTTTTGATCTTCTGTTTTCCCTTGGAACGTCTATCCGCCTGTAGCTCGTCCCACCATAAGGTTGCATGTCCTTTGAACTTGGTAACAGCATGCCTTACCTTCTTATCCTCTTCGATATCCTCATAGTCGAAGTAGGTATCAAGAGCTCGGATCCAATCCAATAGCTCTTCTGCATCTATATTCCCTTCATAGACGGGAATGTCCATTTTTGTCTTTGAGCTCATTCTGGAGATGGCTCTAATCAACCGTTCGGTTGAAGCATGCTCTGCTGAGACCTCTTCTACATCGTGTCCAGCTTCTTCTTCCACCTCAGAATCACTAATATCCCCTGCGCCAGCTCCGCGTCTCTGCGCTGTCTCCATCTCCTCAAGCCTTGCTCGGAGATCTCTCATCTGGCGCTCTATTTCTGGGTTCCGTGCTGGCCTACCCCTTCTTCGCGCATCCCTGTCTTCTCGATCAGGTGACTGCCTTTCTCTTCTAGGCGGAATGGTGTAATCCACTTCTCTCTGCTACCGGAACAAAGATAACTCTTCTCCCACTCTGATACCACTTTGGCGCAAGCCGTGACCCTCACGGTTCGACCGCTTCCACCGGGACCTTCTTCGTCTCTGGCTCGAAGAGCTATAATGCTCTTAGATCCCGTATCGGTACCTTTCCGTCACCCACAGGGTACTCTGTTGATCTCCCGCTAGTTTCTCGGGAAATCGGGTTTCGCGATATCGCGAAACTCGCTGACACGATTCTCATGCAATTCAAAACCTCGAACCCCGATGAGTCAAAGGTCAATGCCTCCCTTCCTGTCGGGGATTTCCCTATTGGAAAATCGGCGTTTACGAAGTTGTATTCCACTGCTTCTCAAATATCTGAACCCCGATTCTCCGATGCCACCTGTCAACGCCTCAGGGTGTGGCTTAACGCCTTGACACCAGTCTCCCACTCGTGCTATCGGGAAATCGCAATTCGGGAATTCGCGAGTCCTGATGCCCAATGTCGCAGACCTTTCCAAACCCCGAATCCTGAACCCCGACTCCTCAGGATCTGTGCCACGTGTCCCCGCTCTGATCGACGGCTCCCGTTGATTCGGGAAATCGCCAATCGCGATTTCAACGAGTTCAAAACTCTTGTATTCGCAAACCCCGATATGCCGATATGTGATGGCTCTTGGTTCCTCCTTCCTACGCCTGAGGACTAAACCTCGCGCAGCTCCTCCATGATCCAATGGTCAGCGGGACTTCGCAAATCCCTCCCGCGAATCCTGGCCGTCAATTCTCCACCGTAGAGATTTCTCTACTCCAAAGCTCTGACCTATTCACGCCTCTCCTGGATCTGTTCCCACAGTGTTCACGAAAGGAACTATTCCTCCTGAGCTTAATTTCTCCCACTCCTTCAATGGAATGTTGGCGCGTCCTTGCGCTCGACGTCCAATCACTCTCCAAGTGTTGGATCTTCTGGACTCTATGCGCTTCCAGCAACAGTAGTCTCTGTCAACCTATGCTCAGACTCGCCACTGAGATTTCAAATCCGGCCTGCACTTCTCCTGCACGGCTCTAATAACCCAATTCAACTCTGGGCAGATGAGAATAAGAGTTTAACTGTCTGGCCTCATCAACGCACTCTATGCGGATGAATTTGACTGCACTCTATGCAAGAATCTACTGGCTCAGACAGAAAAACAATTTAAAACTCATTCCCTTCTCTCTCTCACAGACTTCAGTTAAGAACTCTGAAATCACATGCAAAGTATATTCAAAGCAATTGCATACAAAGAAAACAAACATTCACAAGCACATAAGCAACATACACAGAGAAAACAACACCAGTCATGAAATTGAATCAAAATCTCTCTCTATTAATCCAATCTGTACATGAGGGCTCTCCACAAGTTCTCTGCTTGCTCTTCTCTTCAGAATGCTTGATAATGTTACAATAATACAAAGGAGGGTGCCTATATTCTATTTGCCCTCTCGAATTCTACAACTATCAAATCTACAATTAATTCCTATCTAACAACATTAAAACTAATAAATGCCTTCCTATCTACAATACAATACAAGTGCGCTTCTTTATGAATGGTTTCATGAAAGAGCGGCGCAACAATTTCCAAGGTGTTTTCAAAATTTGATGCTGGCGCTATCCAGCTGTCTTTTCTTGCCCCACGCGCTGGCTCGCTTGATGAGTGAGTGATGCTCCTGCATCAAGTTAGAGGAAAAAATAAAATTAAGGTATTATAAAGATGTAATCAACCCTAATCTAGAAGATCAAAATTATCTATATGTTTTGCCAAGTGTAAAGAAAAAAATAAGCATTGCTAAGATAAGAACAAATTCTCATGAGCTCCAT
>ML788503.1:652505-668948 GCA_009831015.1 Picea engelmannii
GCCACTTCACATAATGGTTTCACTATGCCATGAAAATGAGTGAGAGTGATTTTGATGAACTTAGAAGGAGGGGACTAGTGGGAAAAAATGGGATAGGAGTGATACAAAGATTTAGAGTAGCAATAAAATAAAATTGAATTCATACATGCATGATGTTGCACAACTATACCATACCATCAGGAGATCATCCCATGGGGAGAGGAGAGCCACATTGATCATGCCATGAGAGTGACATTGATCAGGATAGGAGAGAAATATTGGTGCTTGCAAAATTGTAGAGATTCCACTTAGGTATGCATATAATATTTTTTTTATGTGTTTTTGTTACTCTGCATCTATGTCGTTATGTTTTCGTGATCATTCCTGTTCAAGCCCATCGCCTAACATAAAGCATAGGAGGTCTGGAGTGGATGAACTAAAGCGAGAAATGAATAAGATTAAGCCTCCTACATTTGATGGAGAACACAAGGAGGAAGATGCTGAAACATGGTTGCTTGGCATGAGGAAATATTTCCAACTGCAGAATTATTCCCCTCATGTAGAAGGAAGAATTGTGATGTATCAACTGAAAGATAAAGAATCCATATGGTGGGATCATCTTGTGCAGGTGCAACACATTAGAGAGAAAGATATCACTTGGAAAGAATTCAAGAGATATTTCGAGAAGAAATACTTGACTAAAAGATACTATGACATAAAGATGAAGGAGTTCTTTGAACTCAAGCTAGGCAACATGACCATTGATGAGTATGAATGTAGGTTCCTGGAGTTGGTAAAGTATGTTCCTTTCATAAAATATGAGACTGCCAAGATTCATAGGTATCTAAGTGGATTGCCACCTCCATTGGGGACAAGATTCAATATGATGACCCAAAAACCATGGAAGAGATGATAAGGAGGGAAAAATACTTATATGAACAACAAAAAGAAAAGTCTACCTTCCAGAAGTGTTGGGAAGACAAGAAGAAGTTCAAAAAAGAGCAGAGACAAAAGGGAAGCAAAACTTCCTTTTTCAGAAACAGTCCTTAGGGACAACCATCTTTTAGAGAGTATGGGAAAGCTGAAGTGGGTGGACAAATGCCAAGACAGACACCTATGGAGTGTTAGGGTTGTAAAGGAAACCATAGATACATAGATTGCCCCCACATAAATGATAAAGTGAGATTTGTCCACAATGTTCATCCAGTTGATATAGTGGAGGACATGGGCAGTAGAATTCCAACGATCTATGCGGCCCTGGACAACAAGCAAGATGAATTTTAGTCACACTTGATTGAAGTGGAAGGTATGATTAACAACTAACCATTCACTATTTTAATTGATTCAGGGGCTAGCCATAGTTATATAAATCCTAGAGTGGTGGAAAGCTTGCATTTTTCAAGAAGCAAACATGAAAAGTATTGGTTAGTGAAGTTGGCTACATGAACCAAGAGGAAAGTCGTGGAGTTGGTTAAGTCCTGTCCTGTGGACATGAATGGACTAAGCACAAAGGCCGCATTGAATATTCTGCCTTTAGGCTCTTATGACTATTTAATTAGGATGGACTAGTTGGACCAACACCATGCCATCTTGGACTATTGTAACAAGGCATTCACTTTCCTGAATGAGGAAGAGAATCAGAAAAGAATCCAAGGAATTCCTAGAGTTGTTTCTATTAGAGAAATCTCAGCAATGCAACTGAAGAAGTGCTATAGAAAAGGTTGTTAATTATTTGCAGCCCATGTGGAGGAAACACCTAAGGATAAGGTGGCAGGTATTGAAGACCATGCGATACTAAAAGAGTTTGAAGATGTATTTCACGAGGTACCCGGACTACCAATGAAGAGAGATATTGACTTCTCTGTAAATTTGATGCCTCGAGTAGCCCGAGTGTCGAAATATCCTTACAGAATGAGTATGCTAGAGCTGAAAGAGTTACAATTGCAGCTTGAAGAGATTCTGAAGAAGGGGTATATATGCCCAAGTGTGTCACCTTGGGGAGCCCCAATTCTGTTCCTGAAGAAGAAAGATGGAACGCTGAGATTGTGTGTCGATTTCAGACAATTGAACAAAGTGATTGTAAAGAACAAGTATCCTCTGCCGAGGATTGATGACCTCTTCAATCAGTTGAAGGATGCAAAGATATTTTCAAAGATAGATCTCAGCTCAGGATATCAACAGAAAAGGATAAAGGATGAAGACATCAACAAGACCACCTTTATAACAAGGTATGGTCATTACGAGTTCACAGTGGTTCCATTTGGATTGTCAAATGCACCCGTTGTTTTTATGTGTCTGATGAATGTTGTATTCAGGGACTATTTGGACAAGTTTGTCATAGTCTTTTTGGATGACATTATGGTGTATTCCAAGTCGAAGGAAGAGAATGAACAACATCTGAGGATGGTGTTGCAGGTGATGAGAGAGCACCAACTATATGCCAAGTTGAGCAAGTGCTCATTTTATCAAGAGCAGATCCATTACTTGGGGCATATTATTTCGAAGGATGGGATAGTGGTAGATCCTGAGAAGATTGAGGCCATCAGAGAATGGTCAGCACCAAGAAATGTGATGGAAGTCATATCTTTTATGGGTGTAGCCGGTTATTATGGAAGGTTTATCATAGGATTCTTGAGGATAGCTCACCCTATCACTTCCTTGCAAAGGAAGGAGAAGAAGTTTTAGTGAAAAAAATATTGTGAGAAAAGCTTTCAACGATTGAAGCAACTGTTAGACAGTGCTCCAATCCTGAGGATTTCAGATCCAAATGAAGATTTCATGGTATGAACCGATGCATGCAAAGAAGGACTGGGAGGAGTCCTCAGTCAGAATGGATTTGTATTTTTTTATGAATCCAGAAAATTAAAAGAGCATGAAAGGAACTACGCAACTCATGATTTGGAGTTGGTGGCCATAGTTCACGCTTTGAGAAAATGGAGGCATTACCTCATGTGGAGGAGGTTCTAATTGAGAACAGACCAAAATGATCTAAAGTATCTATTTGATCAGCCAACCTTGAATGCTAGGCAAAATAGGTGGTTGGAGTTTTTGTGTGAGTACGATTTTTATATAAATCATATCAAAGGGAAGGAGAATAAAGTGGTTGATGCACTCAACAAGAGAGTATACAAATTACATGCTACATCCATTAGCATGTATCAAACCGATATAAAGAGAAGATCTTTAGAAGCTACAAGTGTCGACTCGCGGTACATGGAGTTGGTGCAAAGCTACAACAAGGTGAAATGCCACAGAAAATGGAAAATTATAAGTTAGAGACTAATTGAATACTTCTCTACAAGAACATAGTTAATATACCCAATGTATAGGGTTTGAAACTCACTATTCTGAGAGAAATGAATAATGTGCCTTATGCTGGGCACCCTGGATATCAGAAGACTATGGAAACAGTCAAGAGCCACTGCTTTTGGCTAGGTATGAAGAAAGAGATTGTTGAATACATCTCCAGATGTATGAAATGCCAGAAGGTCAAAGCTAAGCACAGGCACCCAACAGGGTTGTTGCATCCTTTACCCATTCTTGAGTGGAAGTGGGAGGTAGTGACAATGGACTTCATCACGGGATTTCCCAGAACAAGCAAGAAGCATGATTCCATTATGGTGGTGGTGGACAAGCTTACGAAAGCTTCCCATTTCATTCCATTAAAGATTGCTCACAAGGAAACAAATGTTGTTGATATTTTTATGAAGGAAGTGGCACGATTGCATGAAATTCCCAAGACAATTGTGTCTGAAAAAGACCTGAAATTTGCCTCAAATTTTTGGAAAGGGTTATTCAAGGGATTCAGAACGAATCTGAATTTCAGTATAGCCTATCATCTTGAGTCGGATGGGTAGACAGAGTGGGTGAATTGAGTGACAGAAGACATACTGAGGATGTATGTTATGGAAAAACCATCAAAATGGGAAGACTACATGCAATTGGTAGAATTCGCCTACAACAATGGGTATTAACCACATTGAAGATGAGCCTGTTTGAAGCACTTTATGGAAGAAAGTACAATACTCTAGTAAGCTGGGATAATCCAGCTGACAGAGCAGTAGTTGGGCCAGCGTTTCTCAAGGAAATGGAAGAAAAAAGGTTAAAAATTAAGAAGAATTTGAAAGATACCTAAGACGGGAAGAAAATTTATGCTGATAAAAACAAAACTGACAGAGAGTTCAAAGTGGGTGATCATGCTTTTTTGAAAGTAAAAGCCAATAGAAGTTCCCTGAAGCTAGGAAACTGTTTCAAGTTGGCAGCCATATTTTGTGGGTCATTTGAAATCCTAGAAAGGATTGGGCCAGTCACATATATGCTTGCATTACCTGCATCCATGACTGTACATAATGTGTTTCATGTTTCATTACTTAAGTAATATATACCTGATCCTAATCATGTGATTTATTGGAATGTGATCTAGGTGGAACAAGAAGGTGTCATGCAAGTGTATCTTATGCGCATATTGGACCAGAAGAGCTAACAACTCTGGAATCCAGCCATAGGGATTGTAAAGGTCCAGTGGACCTGGTATGGTCCCGAGGACGTGACATGGGAGAATGAAGATGCTATGTGGGAATAATACCTACATCTTTTTGAAGATTTTAGAAATCTTGTTGATGTTGTGTGAAAGTTGCACTAAGGACAGTGCAAAAATAAGGGAAGGGAATTGTAATGCCCCAAGGACATGGCCCAATTGCATTATGGATTGTAATTATGTTGTATAGGCTGGTGAGCCAAGTTTATATAAGTTGGTGGGCTTATGTGTTTATAGGCAAGAGAGCCTAAGTCTTAAAGGCTAGGAGCCTGATTTTGTACATGTAATGATGCACATTATTAATATAAAAAAACATGTCTGTGTGTGGACCGACCATGATGAATGAGTGATGGGGGACTAAGCTTCCAAAAAGTCTGGTTAAGGGAGAGGGGGCTGAAAGGTTTGAAGAGGGGCTAATCTTGAGGGCTTATGTCCTGGAGATAATAATTTATTATTATTCCAAAGTGGTGTGAAAGGTATGTTTTTCTATCCTAAGTTCTGGGAGGGGAAACTAATACAACTACAACGTGTGAAAAAGGGAACACATGTAGCTCCAGGAAGAAAAGTCTTGACCTAGGAGCATGGGGTTAAAAGCTGAAGTGTCAGCTGAGTTTGGGGTTCCTTCTCCAGTTGGTCGTCGGCTATCTGAAACCATGAATCCTGTCTAATCTCTGCATGCATACCCTCACGCAACTCTGAGACCCAAAGCTTGTGATGTTTTCTTGAGGAGTCGATGCACCCTTTGTATGAACCATTGAGTCCGTGTTCGACCTCTGCGTGGATTGCTTGTCACGTATCCTCGAAACCAGAGCCGTGAGTTTGTCCTGTATTGTTGGTTGGGAAAACCGAATGTTTTGTAATTGCTTAGCCTTGTTATGTTGAAGCGTCTGTCTGTCACTAGTTTTGGGAAGCTCGTGTTTGTGTTCCCAGTTTACTATTGTGGCCACGCAGTGCTTGACTGCATGTGGCTTGTTGTCCAGTGTATGTTCATGCTGAGCCTTGTGGTTTCCCGACTGTGTTGGAAACCGAGTTGAAGGAAATAGGTTTTCTAGCCTATGCATACCACTTTCTCCAGGTGAGGGAGGTGGTTGCGGTTGAAGAGGCAGGTTTCCAAGTCTGTGAGTGACTCTCTCCAGGTGAGAGAGTGCGCGGAGGAAGTGAGAAATTTTGGAAGGGGTCCTGTAGATGCCATAGAGCTCACAGACTTTCGGTTCGGTATGTTGCTGAAGCCCAAGGAAAGGGAGGTCAAGCAGCTGAAGGACTGTCCGAGTGACAGTGAAGGTGTATACTCCTGGGGTGGGATAGGCATGTTGGGAATGAGGGTCTGTGAGCAGCGGGAGTAAGTGACTCCTGGGAGAGAATCCTTCCTAGCCTAGAAATCCCTTGCCCGGTGGAGCTTAGTCCCAGCTCGGGGGTGACCTACTGCTGAGAGTGATGAGAAGCACTGTCTAAGGCTGGGAGGTTCATGGAAGGTCTGCATGCAGTTGGTGGAATTACCACAGTTTCAAAGATAAGTATCCTTTTATGCTTAATATTATGTTTTTCATGTTTGTGATGCTTATATGTTATCCTGTATTCTGTAGTGCATATGAGTTATTGTTAATGTCGTTGGTGATCTATATTAGCAGTAATCCTGTACTTACTCTGGGTTGTTTGGTTAAATCTATTAATTAGATTTAATAGGCATGTTTTATAAATAAGTATGAGAATGTTCCACATAGTAGCATTTGCCCGACTGTGAGGTTGATGGATGGCCGGGGACACTACATTGTATGTTCAAGACAAAAGAGATGCATTGTTCAAGAGAAAAAGACATTGCAAGACAGGAGAGTCTTGAGCATTCCACTCAGGAATGTATATAATAATTGTTTATATGTTTAAATGTGTTTTACTAGGAAATTTATGTTCTTTTGTCATTCTTCATATTTGTCATTATGTTTTATGATGTATGTAACCTAAATTTTCATTCGTCAATCTAATTTCATTCTTCAATTGGTTGTAAGGCACAATGATCAGTAATTGTCCCTCGATTCGTATATAATAATTGTTTATATGTTTAAATGTGTTTTACTAGGAAATTTATGTTCTTTTGTCATTCTTCATATTTCTCATTATGTTTTCATGATGTATGTAACCTAAATTTTCATTCTTCAATTGGTTGTAAAGCACAATCATCAGTAATTGTCCCTCGATTCTACTGTAAAGTCTCACACATTATTCTCTGTTTGATTAGATATTTTTCCATTCCATTAACAATCTGTTTGATTCAATTTATGGCAATATCCAAACTGATGACAGGTTCATCACTATCCAAGAGGTAAAAAAAACCGTCCAGCACAATAAAAACCCTTAATTACATCATTCGTAAGTCCAATTTTTTATTCAAAATTGGGGCTGCTGCCCGTCCAGCACAATAAAAACCCTTAATTACATCATTCGTAAGTCCAATTTTTTATTCAAAATTGGCGCTGCTGCACGTCGAGGATATTTAAACTTTTGGGGATAAAATTGCTGAACTCATGACAGGTTTGATCTGTCGCAACATCAGTTCTGTGAGGCTATTTCATAAAATAACTTGAACCATAAGAGTTTTCAACAAGATTTTGGAACGCTATAACATCATTTTTAGGCTAAAATTATGCAAAAGTCACACTTCTTTGGCTCTTATTCTCACTACAATACTTTAGTTTGAAACAGATCTATCATTGTAAATTAATTACGACCCAATTTAAAAGAGTCGAGCAGAATAAGCTCAGAGCAGGTAAGAAATTTTGTGTTGAGTCAGCACGTTACCACGTTTCGCATGTTTCACATAGATTTACTTATTATGACTCATAGATGTGAATATATATTACTTACTACGACTCACCAGATTTGTCCAATCAAAACCAATGCAGGTAAACAAGTGGACGTTTTTATTAATATAATATGTGGTTTGGAATAGAAATCCTATATATTGTTTGTAAATATACTTTCCATTAAAGACTTAATTCTAGAGGTTCACTGAAATTTTGAATGAGCTTAAGATTGTATTTGTATGTATTATGGCTTAAGGATTATGGCTGAAATTTTGAAGAGTCGTGGTGTGACCTTGGAAGAGTACGCAACACCTCCAACAGTGACGGTGATACTGGATTTTAGCACGCCCCTTAGATGACCTTTGATCAAGGTACATCTGTTGGCTAATGTATCGTTATATAATATGGTCACCACTATGAAGAATCAATGCATTGGCATGTGGTTGACATTCAGGGTGCATGTTTCACCTTGCAAGAGTCTGCAACACTTCCAGGAATGATGGTACCCTTTTCGAATCTAGGAATGGAAAATTTCAGTAAAGGATATTAAAAGAGTTATACGTCTCCTTTACTATACCCTAATCATAAAATAAACCTTAAACCTATATCCTAATGGTAAACTTAACCCCTAATACATGATCACTTAAATTAACATTAACATTTAATTTTCAAATTATTAATAATCCTCAAAGTAATATTATTAATGTTTAAAATTAATCCTCTTAATCTAGACTACTACTTCACTCAAAATAATAGGAAAAGGAATGATGACCCTCTCTGCTACAAATCATTTCATTAATCAAATTATTTCATTTTATTGATGAATCACAAAATAATGGATTTATGTTTGTGGGATTTGAAATATTGTGTAACAGTGACACCATGAGAATGACAGAGTCCGTGGCGAAGTAATAAGAATAATAATAATGTCAGTGATGGGGAGAGCGGATCTGAGAAATCGCAAAGAGTAGAACCCACATGCCCTAAGATTTATGACTGGTTAGTCTTTCATTTAATCACAATCCTATAATTATTATTTGTAAGCCAAATTATAATTGTGTTTGTGTTGGGATGATTATATAACAAGGGGAATTATGTAGTAATGATTGATATTCTCCATTGTAACATTGTAGGGTAGTCATTACCCCCTTAATTTCATGTGCATTAATAATGATGAAGACTTTATCATGGGGATACAAATCCAAGTTTTACAGTGTTTATTCCAGGTCGATGCGAATATATTTTTATAAATATTTGCAAGTTAAAAGTTTGTTCATTACTGACCTAACTATACAGGTTTTTATGTGAACTGAGGAAACAAGTCACACTTTTATGGTATATGGAGTTTTTTTTATCAATTGGATAAATAATATAACCCTAGCTTCTTAGTGGAATAAAGAGTTCATTTGTATGTATAATGTTATGTATATAAAAAAACCATATTTTCCAAAAATAAGTGATATGCTCTGATGACCAAATGGTTCATAATAAGAAGCCTGTCACCGCAAGTATATATTATATTATGTGCTTGAGCTTGAGTGTTTAAGTGTGAGTTGTACAATTTTTCTTGTAACAAGTCTATTGTATTATTACTTTCGAGATAGACCTTTTCCATCTTCTTTTTGATATCTTCAAGTTCCTAATTTGTGTTTGTTCAGATATGATGTATATAATTTTTAAGTATAATGACAATGTCTTTAACTCTAGAGAGAGTGCCACTGTCTTTATGATGAGTCACGAAAATAAAACACTGAAACCATTGCTATACTTTAATATAATGTGGAAATTCCCTTTACTTTACACATAGTGGGGTAATGGATTATTTTTACTTTAATATATTGGTAGTGCAACATTCATGATGTCTAGTGCCTCCACAACCAAGAAAGGGTAGGCAACGAGGTCAACATTATTGTGGGTAATCAATACCATTCGTGAGACTTCTTATCCTACAAAAATTTCATATTTCCTTGTAGCAATTTTAAAATGAAATTGATTTGTTTCAGGTTTTTCTTGAACTTACAGTGAATATGTGATTTCTTGTGGTGTATATATTAAGAGTTACTTCATCATTTTTGTTGTTTATTATTTTCCAAATCTTCTTTTATCATTTTCTGAAGGATTAGAAAATTTTCTTTTGGGGAGCTTGAAAAACTTGTGAAATTAATGGAAATAAGGCATCCTAAGTTTTCTTCTGACTGATTCAACTCAGAGAATATTAATTTTACCATTCACTAGGAACATTTTTGTTGGAAATTCTTGCAAATATGTTATGAAATATTCCTCCATATTTTTCTATTCATTGGGAACATTTTTGTTTACAATTCTTGCAAATATGTTGTCACTTTTTCCTGTGCTAAGAAAGAAAAGTAAGAAGATCATATGAAAGTACACATTCACTCATCAAAAATTTATTAAGGTTTCACCATTTCTATCATAAGGTTTTCAAGGCTTCCTCTCATTTGAAGTTGGTTGAATTTCTTATACCATATCGTTCTTAAGATATTATATTCCTGCATATTTTTCCATTCATTGGGAACATTTTTGTTTACAATTCTTGCAAATATGTTGTCACTTTTTCCTATGCTAAGAAAGAAAAGTAAGAAGATCATATGAAAGTACACATTCACTCATAAAAAATTTATTAAGGTTTCACCATTTCTATCATAAGGTTTTCAAGGCTTCCTCTCATTTGAAGTTGGTTGAATTTCTTATAAGATATCATTCTTAAGATATTGTGTTGGCCAAAGGTTGATTTTATCGTGCCATATGGTGCAAAAGAAATAAAGTGTGTTGGAAAAAAAATTGAAGTGCCTTAGAAATTTGGAGAAAACTCTTTCCTATGAAATTATTAAGAAGTAGCTTATTCATGGTTGGTACATAATAAGTCGGTATCCTTATATTCTATTCTCAATGAGATAAAATACAAAAAAAATCAATATATCTTAAGTAAATGAAGATGTATCCAAAATAGATATCTTAAATAAGAGAGTCCTTAAAATTTGAAATTAAGATAATGATTTAAATTTTTTTTTTTTTCATTACTAAACTTAAATTTATATTTAATATATTTCATAGTTATTAAATTTCAAAATATTGAATTTTATTTACTCATCTACCTTGCCATGGTTGCATATTAAACAGATAAATCCAATTCTTTTTCCTTACGCTTCCATCTTAGTGAACAAACACATTCCATATTAGTGAACAGACACATTGTTTGCTTCTTAAGTTAGTGAGAGATTGACACGTTCAAGGAGAGATCGGATTAGACAGAGAAATGTCCTTATCTTCTCAACAATAATCGATATTTTATGTTTGACTAGCAGCCATAAAGAGTTTGAAAGGCCATTTATTCGTTAAATAAATGTGCGTCTGACAAGAATAAGAGGATAATAACCCCTGAGAAGAATAAATTGTTGGAGTTTAATGTTGTTCAATTACATTCAGTTTCTTTACAAATTTACATGAACTAAAGCATAAACTATGAATAATAACAACAGTAATAACCAAGATCACAAGAAGAATAATGATGCACAAAGAGACAAGTACAATATAAAATGCTAAGACAAAATGATTATGATAGATTGATATGTTATTGCAATTATGAGAGTTCCATATATAGAGAATATATGGTGACCATCCATGAAAGGATGCATCCCTTGGATAATATGTAACTACTAATTTATTATATATATATATTTATATGTTGTAAAATATTATGTCATATATCTATATCTATCTATCTATCTATCTATCTATCTATCTATCTATATATATATATATATATATATATATGAAGAAAGTATTCTTGATTTTTTCCAAACATCTACACTCCTCAATCAGGGAGACATTTTCAACCAAGGTTGTTCACCACAAGTACACCCCTCCGAGTGAATGTTAGCCTGCTACTAACTCACACATGGAAAACACCTCAGGCACCTCCAGTCCATATAATTCCTTGTCATGATCAAGGAAGGACTATGCTTGGGCCCATTTACCACAAGTACACCTTTGTGATAAATGCATCCTATCTCCCTTGGTCTATAGCCAAATCTAGGAGAAGGTATGTCTGATGGTTACTCGGGACATTGTAGCAAAGAGGTTCATCACACATGGCACTTCCATGTGGACTTCTAGAGTCTAATCTCTCTAGAAACACTATAGTCAACTTCCCATAGTGTGTGACATCAAGTTCAACTCCTTCACATGTACTCATGTGCTCTCCACAAGGGACATGTCCTCATATGGTCTCCATAAGAGACATTCATATATAATATAAAACCCACTTATCCCTTCTTGGATAAGTGCCCTCACATATCCACTAAAATTCGTCATAGAGGAGTACAATATGGAGAATATCTGTCACAGATGGCACTCCCATGTGAAATTCTAGAGGCTACTCCCTCTAGAAACACTAGGGTCAACTCCCAATAGTGTGTGACGTCAAGGTCAATTCTTTTACATGTCTTCATGTTCTCTCCACAAGGGACGTTGGGATATAATCCCAAACCAATTTATTCTTTCTCAGATAAGTTTTTTGTAACATACCCAACCACCTACAGGTCGAGCTACGTCTGCAACACACCCAACAACCAACAAGCGAGGCAAGTTACAGTCCCAAGACTCAGTTCTATGATCTTATCTCGAAAATAAAGGACTTCTCAACAATTTTAGAAGCATTCACACCACATGTGTAAGACAAGATCGATGCAACAACATAAAATAAATAAAGAAAGTGATATGCAGAACAAATAACCAACACACAAGAACATTGTAAATACATATCTCAGAGATAATAAAATACACAACGGAAATAAACATTACAAAGAAAACACAGAGAGAACTTATCTTTGTAAGTAAACGTACACCAACTGGCTGCAGACCAAGGACATTCCTCCCAACCATAGACATTGTTGTTCATTTACTCTCAATAGTAGGTCATCCCCGAGCCAGAGCTATGAATCCAAAAGGACAGGTCCTAGGTCAAGTCTAAACACACAACAATTGGCTAAGTAGCTCTAAGTTTTCCCAACCTCAGAGAAAACCCTAATTTCTAGCTCCCTTTCCCCCTTAGTCTGCACAACCCCAAGAAATGAACACCTTTCTCTGCCATGGAGTGACTAAGGTTGTTGCATTTCGCTCCAGGGCTCTATTGCTATTGGTCAGAAAATCTCCCTACTGGAAACTCCAAGGAGTATCAGCTATGGAAAGTTCCATCTAAACTGTCATTAGTCTCATAACTAAGAAGCTTCTCAGCACTCAAGCTATCACACGCCTTTCAACAATCACAAAAATCCAAGTACACCATCTCTCTTCTACCCAGTCTGCACAACCCCAAGATATTGGACCTCCTTCTATGCCAAGCAGTCCCTTGGGCTATCCAAAATAGATATCTTAAATAAGAGAGTCCTTCAAAATTTGAAATTAAGATAATGATTTAAAAATAAAATAAAAATAATCCATTACTAAACTTAAATTTATGTTTAATATATTTCATAGTTATTAAATTTCAAAGTATTGAATTTTATTTACTCATCTACCTTGCGATGGTTGCATATTAAACATATAAATCCAATTCTTTATCCTTACGCTTCCATCTTAGTGAACAAACACATTCCATCTTAGTGAACAAACACATTGTTTGCTTCTTAAGTTCGTGAGAGATTGACACGTTCAAGGAGAGATGGGATTAGACGGGAAAATGTCCTTATCTTCTCAACAATAATCGATATTTTATGTTTGACTAGCATCCATAAAGAGTTTTAAAGGCCATTTATTCGTTCAATAAATACGTGTGTGACAAGAATAAGAAGATAATAACCCCTCAGAGGAATAAATTGTTGGAGTTTAATGTTGTTCAATTACATTCAATTTTTTTACAAATTTACATGAACTGAAGAATAAACTATGAATAATAGCAACAGTAATAACCAAGATCACAAGAAGAATAATCATGCACAAATAGACAAGTAAAATAGAAAATGCTAAGACAAAATGATTATAATAGATTGATATGTTATTACAATTATGAGAGTTCCATATATAGAACATATGGTGACCATCCATGAAAGGATGCATCCCTTGGATAATTTGTAACTACTAATTTATTATATATATATTTATATGTTGTAAAATATCATGTCATATATATATATATATATATATATATATATATATGAAGAATGTTTTTCCGATGTTTTCCAAACATCAATACTCCCTCTAAATCAGGGAGATGTTTTCTACAAAGGTCATTCACTATAAGTACACCCCTGTGAGTGAATGTTAACCTGATGCTAACTGACATATGTAAAAAACCTCATGCACCTCCAGTCCATATAATTTCTTGTCATGATCAAGGAAGGACTATGCCTGGGCCCATTTACCACAAGTACACCTTTGTGATAAATGCATCTTATCTCCCTTGTTCTATAGCCAAATCCAGGAGAAGGTATGTCAGATGCTTACTCGGGACATTGTAGAAAAAAGGTTCGTCACACATGGCACTTCCATGTGGACTTCTAGAGATTAATCTCTCTAGAAAAACTATGATCAACTCGCCATAGTGTGTGACATCAAGTTCAACTCCTTGACATGTACTCATGTGCTCTCCACAAGGGACGTGTTCTCATGTTCTCTCCACAAGGGACATTGGGATATTAAATAAAACCCACTTATCCCTTCTTGGATAAGTGTCCTCACATATCCACTAAAATTCGTCATAGAGGAGTACGATATGGAGATTATCTGTCACACATGGCACTCCCATGTGAAATTCTAGAGGCTACTCCCTCTAGTAACACTAGGGTCAGCTCCCCATAGTGTGTGATGACAAGGTCAATTCATTTACATGTCTTCATTTTCTCTCCACAAGGGACATTCGGATATAATTCCAAACCAATTTATTCCTTCTCAGATAAATTTTCTGTAACATACCCAACCACCCATAGGTCAGGCTACACCACTTAAACAGGATGTGACACACCCAACCACTAGCAGGAAAGGCACCTTGCAGTCCCAAGACTCAGTTATTTGACCTTATCTCGAAAATAAAGGACTTCTCAACAATATTAGAATCATTCACACCACATGTGTAAGACAAGATCCATGCTAGAACATAAAATAAATAAACAATGTGCCATGCACAACAAATAACCAGCAGAGAAGCATATTATAAATACATATCTCAGAGATAATAAAATACACAGCGAAAATAAACATTATATAGAAAAAACAGAGAGAAATTATCTTTACAAGTAAATGTTCACCAAGTGGCTGCAGACCAAGGATGTTCCTCCCAACCATAGACATTGTTGTTCATTTACTCTCAACAGTAGGTCACCCTCAAGCCAGGGCTATGAATCCACAAGGATGGGTCCTAGGCCAAGTCTAAACACACAACAATTGGCTAAATAGCTCTAAGATTTCCCAACCTCACAGAAAACCCTAATTTTCAGCTCTCCTACCCCCTTAGTCTACACAACCCCAAGAAATGAACACCTTTCCCTACCATGCAGTCCCCGAGGATTTTCCATTTCTCTTCAGGGCTCTAGTACTACTAGCCAGGAAATATCCCTATTGGAAACTCCAAGCAATCTCAGCTATGGACAGTTCCATCTAACTGTCATTAGTCTCATAACTAACAAGCCTCTCAGCACTCAATCTATCACACGCCTTTCAACACTCACAAAAATCCAAGTACACCATCTCTCTTCTACCTAGTCTGCAAAACCCCAAGAGAATGGACACCCTTCTCTGCCACACAGTCCCTTAGTCTATCCAAAATAGATATCTTAAATAAGAGAGTCGTTAAAATTTGAAATTAAGATAATGATTTAATTTTTTTTTTTTCATTACTAAACTTAAATTTATGTTTAATATATTTCATAGTTATTAAATTTCAAAGTATTGAATTTTATTTACTCATCTACCTTGCCATGGTTGCATATTAAATAGATAAATCCAATTATTTATCCTTACGCTTCCATCTTAGTGAACAAACACATTGTTTTCTTTTTAAGTTCATGAGAGATTGACACGTTCATGGAGAGATGGGATTAGACAGAAAAATGTCCTTATCTTCTCACCAATAATCGATATTTTATGTTTGACTAGCAAACATAAAGAGTTTGAAAGTCCATTTATTCATTCAATAAATGCATGTGTGACAAGAATAAGAGGATAATAACCCCTTAGAGGAATAAATTGTTGGAGTTTAATGTTGTTCAATTACATTCAGTTTCTTTACAAATTTACATGAACTGAAGCATAAACTATGAATAATAGCAATAATAATAACCAAGATCACAAGAAGAATAATCATGCACAAAGAGACAAGTAGAAGAGAAAATTATAATTCGAAATGATTATAATAGATTGATATGTTATTACAATTATGAGAGTTCCACATATAGAAGATATGGTGACCATCCATGAAACGATGCATCCCTTGGAAAAATTGTAACTACTAATTTATTATATATATATTTATATATTGTAAAATATCATGTCATATATATATATATATATATATATATATATATATATGAAGAATGTATTGATGATGTTTTTCAAACATAAACACTCACTCTCAATCAGGGAGACATTTTCAACCAAGGTCGTTCACCACAGGTACACCCTTGTGAGTGAATGATAGCCTGATGCTAACTGACACATGGAAAACACCTCATGCACCTCTAGTCTATATAATTCATTGACATGATCAAGGAAGGAATATGCTTGGGCCCATTTACCACAAGTACACCTTTGTGATAAATCCATCCTATCTCCCTTGGTCTATAGCCAAATCTAGGAGAAGGTATGTTTGATGCTTACTCGAGACATTGTAGCAAAAAGGTTCATCACACATGGCATTTCCATGTGGACTTCTAGAGTCTAATATCTCTAGAAACACTATGGTCAACTCCCCATAGTGTGTGACATCAAGCTCAACTCCTTGACATGTACTCATGTTCTCTCCACAAGGGACATGTTGTTAAGGTCCTAACCCGCACATAGGTAGATCAATGTATTCGGATGTAATAAAGGTCAATATTAATAAGACCTTTCAATAAAATAGAATAAGGCGGATGTAAGAAGACCTAATAAAAGCTTCCGCTTCTAGAAGGATCT
>ML788503.1:679931-694356 GCA_009831015.1 Picea engelmannii
CAGAATTGTTTACAACTACAATTCAATTACTTCTATTAATCCAACTATCAATTGAATGAACTCATCATTACATACACATGAATTATTAGTCACAAAATTTTCATAATGCAATAATTTATTACTAATTAAAATAACAATCAATGTGCCAATACCTATGGCCAAATCTACACAATGCATCCATGCATTGAGTACATAATACCACATAACTATGTCATGCATTCCACCACGATGATTTGGAAGGTTTCGCCAATGACTCAACACATTATCCACACACTTGCTACTGCTTGCCTAACTATTTGGTTACCTTCTTTTTCCACCCAAACACAACACCAAGAATATAATCCTTAAGTGCTCTTCAGTGTTGGCAAAGAGGTTGCAATCCAAACATCACATATACAATAGATACCATTGATAACTCACATAGCGCTATATCCCTTCCATATCCAACCATATTATGGTCTCACACATGACTAGCTCTATGGATATTCATTGTTATAGAAGGAGTATGTCTCCTGAATTAACCTGTTTATGATCCCATAACCAATCATAACATAATATACAACTAACATTTTATCTAAATTCATTCTAGCATCAACAACACTTACATACTCTAGGCCTTCGGCCATTACATATCAATTTAAATACTAAAAGTTAACTGAGGGAATTATTACCTCAATCCCCTTCAACATGTATGCATCAACACAAAATAAATGCATACCTTCTTGGTTGTTATCAACCTACTTGTTTCTATCTGACCAACTAATATCTATAGAGGCTCACAAAATTCCTCCTTCATCATTTTGATCACAATTCCTGCCACCCTCATGGGTCTTCACCTAGATGGAAACCACAAGCAACAACAACATCCACATCTTTAACCCTTCTATATCAGTTTTCCTGAATACATAATCCATCATTAGTCATACTCAAACTTTATTTCATAACAATATACTATTCTAAGTTCACTAGCATGTTATATGCATATCCAAGAATGTACATATGAAAAATTACATATCCATATGCACCAAGCATTTACTGTTAGCATGCCTACTAATGCATATGAAATTTAACTTCATTGTATGCCTCATGCAGTCTAGTGCATTTCTGTTTTAATTCACTTACTTATTTATCTATTTATGTTTTAGTTGGTTGTCCTTGAACTCCTTCAGATACTTATTTCCTTGCATTCTCCCATTCCTCTCATCTGCACTATTGTTCCCTGGGTCTGAACACTTTTCCAGCCACATTCCACTTGGCCATTCTTTCCCACTTAGTACCATTCCCCAAAGGAAATACATTTTCATTCAGTGCCACTTTTCAAGTGAGAGAGAATTCCAATTTCTCTACATTGGCATCCTACTTCCACTGTGAACTCTAAGATCAAAAGTGGATTTCTTTCACTAAGTACTTTTAGATAAGTAGATAAGTCATATCTATCAAATCCTTCCTTGGAACTCCTATGATTGACACATAGATATTATTCACACACCACCTCTTAAGCTCTTTGTTTTCTTCCATATCAGGCTTACAACTGTATACACATATCTACCTTCAAGGCTATGGAGCCTTACTTTTCCTTTCTATGCCCATTAATGAAATTATTCACCTGCTAGCTTCAAGTCCCATGTGAGGATTATTTCTTTTGTAGTACCTCATCCAACTTCTGTAAGCAATGTCATGCCTCCATGACCCTAACATATGATTCGATTATTGAATTGATCTGGTTATACCTCTAATCCTATCAAACCTGCAAGAAACCATATTGTTATAACTATACATATCATAAAAAAATTGTCAATTATATTTACAGGTACCTTTTCTGTTTAATTCATGGATAAAATTATATCAATCATGACAGTTATCCAAAAATTGAATGATTCAGGTCATTCTCCTCTAAATCATCTTTCCAACGATAGAAATCTCCCCCCAATCGGATATCATAGATGAAAGTTAGGGCTCCCTGAAAAACCACTTCCAGCCCCGTTAGCTGATATAAAAAATTGAGAACTGCAGAGGTGCTTTATTCAAACCAAGTTCCATGTGACCACGACTCAAAACCGCAGTCTTAATCACCCTTTAGCGCCCTCTCTGTGTTTTTCTACATAGGAGATTGCACGAACACCAATTCCAAGGGCTGGTTTACTTCCATGCCCTTTTTATTGTAGCATGGGACTGATGTTGGGACAGAGTCCTCCATACTTCAGCCTTCAACTGTTTTCCCCTGTCAACTTTTTTTCCCCCTAAAGTTGCACTTCACCAAAGCCTTTAATAACTCCACTAGAAAAAAATGGACGGTCAATATTTAATCTCCCATTGAATGGATGTTCTTGATCTCATCTAGAGGCTTCAATGAGATCAATGAATACGACTTAATTAGGTATTTAGATGAACGATGCTCAACGAATTCGGAAATTCGGCACTCCAGAGCTCTGAGATATTTCCATTATCGAGTCTTCCACTTCCCCAGAGTGGAAATCCTATGAAGTACTTACCTTTTCTCCCTCTGTTGGTTCCAATGGTCACAAGAACTCCCAAAGGGTCTTAGATCAACTGACCGTGTGAATTCACTACTCCGAGACTACAAGACAATTCAAATCTTGAGTCACTGAACTCCCTGGAGTGATATCTGTTGAAGTGCTTAGTTCATCCTTCCACTGCTTGATCTAATGATGGAGAAAGGTCCTGAAGGGATTTTAGATCGATGACTTGTATGCCTTCATGACTTCAGGCTTTGACACTTTTCACTCATAGAGACTTGAAAACCCCCGGAGTACCAAGTCTCTGGAATACGAGATATGCTACCGTGTGTCTTTTGGGATCAACGATCAATATGTACTCTGGCCTTCAGGCCTTCGACAATTCTCGACCCAATGAACAATGTCACATTTTTTTCCTCTAGAGTGCTCAGTCTCCGGACTGCACAATCTGTCGCCACGTGGTGAAATACTAGAAGTAGACACATGTAACATTCTAACTGACATTTAAATATTTCATAGGTTCAAAACTCACTGAAAAATGACACACATCCAATGTGTCCAGGTCATCCCAGGTGACGTCATCAGGCCCCACCACTTCGGCTCTTTGGGCTTCAGAACATCGGGCTTCGGAAGTTTCCACATTAGCACACTCCAATTCTCTCAAGCTCTGAATTCTCAAACTGACCAATCTGTCGACATGTGTCCTATGCTTGAAGATCAATGACCACGAGTGATTGCGGAGAATCAACTCGCTCACTCTTTAATTTCCTTGTTTATCTTGACAAAGAAAATATGCTCCTTCGTAGTGGGATTGATATCCACTGTTGATCAGTTGATGTCGAAATATCAATGATCTTGAGTGATTGCAGGATGACAACTTGCAGAAACTTCAATTTTCTTCCCGATCTACACAATGGCTCCCCAAAGTCAATCTCCCTTCAATAAGATTTGATAGACGTGACTTAAACCTACTCAAACTTTTTATTTTCCTTCATTGGACGACCCTTGTTCACCTGCCCTCCAATACAACGATCCCATATATCTCTTGATACCACAGTGGTGATCACTCCCAAATTCAAAAGGGATGGTCATGATCCTTCGATCCATTACAAAGGATTTCTGACACTCTTGGTTTTGTTCAGAATATGCAGTGCCATTCCTTCTCAGTGTTTGAACTTCAAGGTCATAAAAATTAAATGATCTCAACCATGAGACTCTGACCAATAGACCTAGCCCATACTGACCTGATGTTTTGACCAGAAGCTCTGATACCAAACTATAACATACCTAGCCACCCGCAGGCCGGGCTACGCCACTTAAATAGATTGCAACACACCCAGCCACCAACAGGTGGGGCACGCTGCAATCCCAAGACTCAATTCTCTAATATTATCTTGAAAACAAAGGACTTCTCAAAAATGTTAAAAGCATGCACACTACATGCATAAGACAAGATCCATGCTACAACACAAAATAAATAAACAACATTCCATGCACAAAAAATAACCAAAAAACAAGCACATTATAAATACATATCTCAGAGATAATCAAATACACAACACAAATAAACATTACACGAAAAAAAAACAGAGAACTAATCTTTGCAGGTAAACGTTCACCAACTGGTTGTAGACCAAGGACATTCCTCCCAACCATAGAAATTGTTGTTCATTTACTTTCAACAGAGGTTCACCCCCGAGCTAGGGATGTGAATGACACACAACAGTTCTCTAAGTATCTCTCATGTTTCCCAACCTCACAACAAATCCTAATTTTTAGCTCCCATTCCCCCTCAGCCTGCACAACCCCAAGAAATGAGCACCTTTCTCTACCATACAGTCCCTAAGTTGTTCCATTTCTCTTTAGGGTTCTAGTGCTACTGGTCAGGAAATATCCCTACTGGAAACTACAAGGACTCTCAGCAGCGGAGAGTTCCATCTGAACTATCATCAGTCTCATAACCAACAGGCCTCTCAACACTCAAACTATCACATGCCTTTCAACACTCACAACAATACAAGTACACCAACTCTCTTCTACCCATCTTGCACAACCCCAAGAGAATGGACCCCCTTCTCTTCCATGCATTACCTCAGGCTATCCATCTCCTTCCAAGGCTCTAGTGCTTCTGGTTAAGAATCTCCCTGCTGGGACTCTCAGGACTTGTATATGTGGACAATTCTATCCAAACTTCCATCAAGATCATGCACACAAGCATCCATTCCCTCCTGGAATGATCAATATTTATTACATCCATTCGCAAATGGCTCTCCTCTTCCTGCCATTCATTTCCATTCTCAGCCCAAGAGCACACGAAATAGACAAAGAGAGTGAAGAGAAATAAAACAAGGGAACAAAATGAACCAATGGAAGAAGATGAAGAAGCACCAAAACAACCCCCAAGGGATATTTAAATTACATGAAGACAAGAGCCACATGGCCTCCCTCCCAAGAAGCTCATGTAACCCCTTTTCTGCATAAAATCAATTATGGGTAAAATAAAATAATAATAAAAAGACTTATCACCTCAAGCCCCCTCTCTCGTGAAATCATAGCCCTAGATCTCTTTTGTCCTTGTCTGTCTTGCAGCCAACGATGTATTTCTATATATATATGAAGTATTACATTTCCCAATAACTCTAGCCCCTTTTCAACTTTACCATCTCACCAGCCTAAGTCATATTTACATTTAATACATTATAGTTCATAAGGGTTAGAACCAAGATGTTACATTTCCTCACAGATCAACTCAAATCAGTCACAGAGGAGTACGATCTGGAGAAAGTTTTAGGAAGCTGCAAACATCAACACTCCCTTTCAGCGAGGGAGACATTCTCTTCCACAAAAGTACTCAAACTTCATCCTAGTACGGGGAACATCAACAACCTGCTCATCTGTAGAAAGGTACTCCACTAGTACTGCCTTCCTATGCACATGTCTTGGATGTAATGGTACTTGATCTCAATGTGTTTCAATTTTTCTTGAAACAATGGATTTTATGAGAGCTTCACATAGATATGGTTATCACAATGAAAAATGGTGGAATCTAGCAGATGTCCAAATAAATATGCAAAGATCTTGTGAATGCACACTTCTTTGTAGACTTCCATACTCAATGCAATGTACTCTTTTTCTGCAGTTTTCAAGGCCATGGAAGTTTGTTTCCTGCTACACTAGGAAACCATGATAGATCCCAAAGTGAAGAAACACATAGAGGTGCTCTTCCTGTCCTTTGCACTCCCTTCCCAATCAGAGTCAGTATATCCCCATAATTTCATGTCAATATTGGAATTATATCTCAGACCATGTCCAACTCTTCCTCGTAGGTATCTCAACACATGCTTTGCATCAATCCAATGTATCTGCCTCAGTTGAATCATAAATTGGCTAAGTGCACTCACTGCATAGAAAATATCTAGTCTAGTGTTAACTGTAGATCTTAACCTTGTACAATATTTAATGCAAACAAATTTTCAACAAAAGAACAAAAAATATACAATGGAAAATACAAACATTACACGTAGATTTTTCCCCTGGAAACCCAAACTGGGAAAACCAACATAATCTATATTCATTCATAGTGATACATTGTTTACAAAACAATATACATATAGGAGCTAGCTACATCAAAAAACCTACCCCAATGACTTGGATTAGTCAACAACCCTAATTCCTTAACCGAAAATAGAAAACCATCGGCGAAAAACCAAGTGTCGAAAAACCAACTAAATATGTGACACATTTTCTGAGGCATAATTTTATTTTTTCAGGGCACTGCCCCTGCACCCCCCTCTAACCACCTATGCACACGGCAAATAATATAACACATACCCAACATTCTCTCACTTGGTTTTTTCTTTGCATACAGAGGGTTACAGGGTTACATAGTCAACAATCCAAGGCAACAATGCACATGGATCCTCTACACCAAGAGAACTTCTCAGTACTCACAAATTTTGTTAATGAGTCTGAAACATTCTTCAAAGTTTCCACCTTCATCAATGATACTTTCTTTTCTTCAATCATGTCTCTCACAAAGTGATATTGAATATCAATATGCTTTGTCTTTGAATGATAAACCAGGTTCTTTTCCAGAAAAATTGCACTCTGACTATCACACTTTATCCTTACATCTTGTTGTACTAACCCAATACCCGAATAAAATATTTGTAACCATATTGATTCCTTACTTGCATGAGCGGATGCCATGTATTCAACTTTTGTAGTTGAAAGGGCCACTACAGCCTATATTTTTCTCATCCAACTTATTTCTCCTCCAAGCAGGTTAAACACATACCCACTTGTAGATCTCCTACGATCCAGATCTCCAGCCCAGTCTGCATCCATAAAGCCATGTATATCCACCACTGTGTCCAATCCTAGTCTTCCTTCGTAGTACAATCCATAGCTAGCAGTGCCACACAAATGCTTGAAAACCCTTTTTATTGTTGTCCAATTTTGCTTCCCTAGTTTTGACATATACCTGCTCAAAGCTCCCACTGCATGTGCAATGTATGGTCTAGTACAGACCATTGCATACATCAAACTTCCAACTGCACTCGCATATGGAACACGAGACATGTCCTCCTCCTCTTCATGTGTCTTGGGAAACTGATCCACAGATAACTTTACACCAACAAGAATAAG
Source organism: Picea engelmannii (assembly GCA_009831015.1). NCBI lineage: Eukaryota > Viridiplantae > Streptophyta > Pinopsida > Pinales > Pinaceae > Picea > Picea engelmannii. Next base: position 687,056 of record ML788503.1, read on the forward strand.
AACATTGATCGGTTTACATTCTTGCATATTAAACCTTTGCAATATTGGCTCGACATATTTTCTCTAATTTAACCAGATTTCCTCCTTTTCCAATCTCTTTTAATTTCCATGCCCAAATTGAAATTTGAAGCATCGAGATCCTTCATGTCAAATTTATAGAGGACAAATGAGTTTTCACATCCTGGATAATCTCCTTGTTGTTTCCTGTCAGCAACATGTCATCCACATACAAGACCAAATAAATCAAATGATCACCAATTAATTTAAAATACACACAATGATCCTCTTTTCTTCTTGTGAAGACAAGTCTCATCATATAAGTATCAAATTTTTGATACCTCATCCTTGGTGATTGTTTTAAACCATACAAGGACTTTTTCATCTTGCATACCAACTCCTTCTTTCCCTTCACAACATAACCTTATGGTTGCTTCATATAGATTTCTTCTTCCAGATCCTCATGTAGGAATGTTGTCTTCACATCCATCTATTCCACATCAAAATCAAATGCAACAACAACAGATAAAAAAATCTTATAGAGGTTAACTTGGCAACATGAGAAAAAATCTCACCAAAATCAATTCCCTCAACCTAGGAATAACCCTTTTCTACTAATCGAGCATTGTATTTCTGCACTTTTCCTTCTGCATTCAACTTATTTTTAAATACCCATTTTCTTTCAATGGTATTTCTTCCATTCAACAACTCCACTCGATCCCAAGCCTCATTTTTATCCAAAGATGCCATTTCTTCGTCCATGGCCCTTTTCCAAATATTTCCATCCTCTGAATCCACTGCCTCCTTGACAGTTCTAGGATCATCATTAGTAATAGACAAAGCAAAATTTGAGTGGAAATCAGATGGAGTATACCTTTCCAATAGCCTTCTTTCTCGAACCGATCTCCTCAATACTAGAGTATGAGGATCTTCTTCTTCTGATTCTTTCTCTTCTATAGAGTCTGATTCATCATCCTTTAAATCAAACTCTATCTTCTCTGGTTCTTCCTTACTTGGTAGGACTTCCTGTTTAACAATATCCTTCATTTCTCTAAATACCACATCTTGGCTATACACCACCTTCTTAGTTTCTGGGTTCCAAATCTTATAACCTTTGAGACCATCTTTATATCCAATAAACATACACTTTTTAGCCTTCTTATCTAGCTTACTCTTGTTTTCCTTTTGAACATGAACATATGCATCACAACCAATTACCTTCGGATGTGTGAGATAAGGTTCCTTACCAGTCCATACCGCTTGTGGAGTCTTGTCATCCAACATTGATGAGGGTGATCTATTGACCATGTAACATGCAGTACCCATTGCCTCTGCCCAGAATTCTTTCCCTAACTTGGCACCATTGAGCATGCACCTTGCTTTTTACATAAGTGTCATGTTCATCCTTTCTACAACTCCATTCTGCTGAGGTGTATATGGAGTAGTATTTTGCCTTGCTATACTACACTTCTTACATAATTCTTCAAATTCATTGATGCATAACTATTTCCCATTATCTATCCTCAACACCTTGATTCTTTTCTCTATTTGATTCTCAAAAGGAGCCTTAAACTCTTTAAACATATCAAAGACTTCGGATTTCTTTTTGAGGAAATATATCCAAGTATTCCTTGAGAAGTCATCTATAAATGAGACGTAGTACATAGATTTTACCAATGATGGGACCGACACAGGTCCAAAAGAATCACTGTGAACTAGTTGTAGAATTCCTTCTGCCCTCGCTACACTAGAGGGGAATCTTACCTGATTCAAAATCAAAATCAAAATCCCGAGAGGAGTTAGACATACCTTCAACCATAACTTTACTGTGTAGTAGTCGAAGACCCTTCTCTCCGATATGCCCGAGCCTTTGATGCCACAACATAACCTTTTCTCCAGAGACTATAGGAGTTCTTTCTTCTTCAACTCCAATATCAGAAACAATGGAACTATTACACCCATCACTAATAGTGCTTCCTTGTAGCTTATACAGAGTTCCAAACCGAGATCCCTTCAACAACACCATTTCTCCTCGAACCATCCTACAGGTTTCCTTTTTAAATATTGTTTTTACCCTTGCATTTACATAAATCAAATTTATGGCCAAACTTGGGATGTTCAGAAACCAGACAATGTTCTAGTCCTTCCATATATGAGACTCAACTTCACTTTTCCTCGTCCTATGATTCTGGTTGTTGAATTGTCACCTAACAAAACATTACCTCCATCATACCTTTCATATTCACAAAACCATTCCCTATGGGGAGTCATATGAAAGGATGCACCAGATTCAACCAACCATGCCTCATGATCTGCATGTGTGCTTGAAGAAGCCAAGTACACATCCCTTCCTTCTTCCTTGCAGTTCTTTTCTTCTGTAGAAGGAGATTCTTCAGATCCCATCTTTTTCTCAACATTGGATCTACATTTCTTCTTGTAGTGCCCTTATTTTCCAAATCTCCAACATACCTTTACAAACTTTCCGGTAGATTTATATCTACCCTTAGACTTAGATATCCCACTTGAGAACTTAGCTTTATTTCTTTCCTAGGATCACCCTCTTGCAAATAATGTGTCTATGCTCTGTCCTTCCATATTCTTCTGTCTCATCTCCTCCAACAACAAAGATGAAATCACCTCATCAAACTTGAAGGAATTTGTATTACTACCTATGGCCACAACCAAACTATCTCACGAGTCTGGTAAAGAACATTGTATTACTACCTATGGCCACAACTAGACTATCTCACGAGTCTGGTAAAGAACACAATAAACTGATACATTTATCTTCATCTGAAATTTTAATCTCAACGAATACTAACTAAATTACCATAGTATTCAAGGCGTTCAAATGGTTTTTCACTAAGTATCCATCTCTCATCCTCAGGTTATACATATTCTTTCTCAGGAATAGTTTATTCACTAGGGACTTATATTGATACAACTTCCCCAACTTATCCCATAAATCCTTGGCTGTAGCTTCCTCTGACACATTCAGTAATATTGAATCTGAGAGACACAGTTAGATTGTGCTCTTTGCCTTCCAATCCAACTTTTTCCAGTCATATGTTGAAGTTCCTATAGGTGAAGTACTTGGATCTACCACGATCCACTGATCTCTTTCCACCAACAGATCTTCCATATTGAGCTTCCACAACTCAAAACTTTGCCCATTAAACTTCTCAATCTCCATTTTCGAATTTCTTGCTATTTCTTTTCACCTAAAAAATCAATACCACAGATATCCCACTATAAGAAGGCTTATCACAGTCCCAAGCCAAAAACTTGACCACAAAGGCGCCCCCTTGAAGCCAACAAAGCTCTAATACCAAATGTAAATCTTAACCTTGTACAATATTTACTACAAATATATTTTCAGCAAAAGAACATAAAATATACAATGGAAAATGCAAACATTACAGAGAGATTTTTCCCCTGGAAACCCAAAAAGGGAAAACCAACATATTCTATATTCATTCATAGTGATACATTTTTTACAATACAATATAAATATAGGATCCATCGATATCCAGAACCCTAACCCAATGACTTGGATTAGTCAACAATCCCGATTTCTTAACCAAAAATAGAAAACCATTGGCAAAAAACCATGTGCTGAAAAACCACCTAAATATGCGACACGTGACACTACTACTCATGCAAAGAATATAACACATACCCAACATTAACTAGATACATAAATGATCCAATCAGTTGTTTGTATAGGGTTGGATTAGTCTCTTCAGAATCAGAAGAATGCACACTTAGTTTCTTCAAATTCGTCACCATTGATGTAGCCATGGGCTTATAGATTAACATCCCAAACTTTTTTAATATCTCAATTGTCTACTTCCCATGAATTAGGAATATCTCATGAGGTCTCTACCACACTTCTATTCTCATGAAATAGTGCGTCATACCAAGGTCCTTCATCTCAAACTTAGATTCCAACGTATACTTGCATGCAACAATATGGTTCTCTGTACCAGTAAGGAATAAATCATAAATGTAGAGGATTGGAATTAGGAACTAACCATTAAAAGTCTTGTAGTATAGGTTGGGATCAACAACACTTTTGTTGAAGCCCAAACTCATTAGGTGTCCATAAATTCTCACATACCAAGCTTGTGGTGCCTGCTTGAGTCCATATAGGGCCTTCTTCAACTTGTACACATGAGACTCCTTCTCATGTATGATGAAACTATCTGGTTGCTCAATATATACTTCTTCCTCAATCTCTCCATTAAGAAATATTGTCTTCACATCCATCTAATGTAATCTCCAAACCATGGATGTTGCAAGGGAACTAATCATTCGGATAGACATGTATCAAGCAATAAGAGAAATTGTCTCCTCATAATTTATTCCCTCGACCTGAGAGAATCCTCTATCAAAAAATATTTCTTTGTGCTTCTCGATACTCCAGTCAGTTGTATGTTTAATCTTATAGATCCACTTGGAATTCACTATAGACTTCCCCTCGGGTCTCAGAAAAATATCCCGCACATCATTCTTTATGATGGACTAATACTCCATCACAACATATCTCCATACTTGTTGACTAGATGCCTCCTCATAACATGAAGTCTCATAATCAATGGTGTGGTTTAATATCTCTAAGGTCTCTTTCTCTCTTGGAAGGTACCATGAGGAGATGCATGTCCTTCTTCCTCTTGTAGAGTTTGACAATCACATCTATATCTCTTATGACCTACTACAATATCTCTAGGAGCATCAACTGGAGCTACAGGATCAATGAGATCAATAGGCTCAATTTTCTCCCTATGAACTGTTGGAGTGTGAGGGGGAGAAGGAACCATCTCTTCATGTCTCTAACCATTAGTTTCCAATTGAGATCCTTTATATCTCCTGAAGGATACATCCTCCTCAAAGTTAACATATGTACTCACCTCAATCTGTCTCTTACCAGGGATGTAGATCTGATATGCCTTTGAAGATTCAATGTACCCCACAAATGTACTCTTTCTACCTGAAGGATCTAGCTTGGTCCTTTTCTCCTTGGGTATATGAATTTATACTGGAAACCCAAATATTAGGAAGTGTCCAAACTTAGGCTTCACTCTGGCGAAGGCCTCCTCGGGAATCATGTTATTTAAAGTCTTATGAGGAGTTGTGTTCTAAACATACACTACAATCATGGATGCCTTCCCACAAAAACATAGGTAAATTTTGATCATGAATCATTGCCTTGACTACTTCAACACTAGATTTGTTCTTCCTCTCTGCAGCCCCATTTTTTTGAGGGTTGTAAGGAACAATGTACTCCCTCTTGATCCCCGCCTCAATGAAGAAGTTACTGAAATCTTGGGAGGTGTATTCTCCTCCATTATCTGATCTCAACACTTTGATCTTCTTTCTAGTCAGGTTTTCTATCTTTCCTCTATACTCCTAAAATCTGGCATGGACTCCATCCTTGGTCTTCAAGAAGTAATTCCAAGTGTTCCGAGAGTGATAATCAATGAATATCACATAGTATAGGTATCCACTCAAGGAAGGAAGGTATGGGTCCACATAAATATGTATGAACCAAGTCTAATATCCCCTTGGACCTGTTGTCACTTCTCGGAAAGGACCCCTAGGCATTATTTCCAAGAGCACAAGATCTACAAATTCCATCATGTCCAACATGTATCTTTCGAAGGCCTGTCACCATATTTCCCAGAGAGGGAAGATATCTATAATGTAAATGATCAAGTCTCCTATGCCATAGTTCACTCAAACTGATAGAATCATGTATCAAGGTATGAACTGGTCGAACAATCAATCTATACAATCTATCCTCTCGAACACCAAACAGACCAAAAAATCCATACTAGATTTCTTTATCCATGCAAGACCCTTTCCATCAGATAAATAATATTGTATCCTTTGTTCTCTAAGGATGAAATAGAGACAAGGTTCCTTTTCATCGAAGGTACAAATAATACAACACTCAAATGGAGTGGGGTGCCATAATCCAATTGTAAGGAAGTGGATCCAACTCCCTTCATAGTATATATGGCATCATCACCAGGTACAACATGAAAAAAAGATTCTTTGTTTACTAGATCTATAAGTTGCTCTCTATAGCCAGTCATATGTCTAGAAGCACCACTTTCAATCAACCATATATCTTTACTAGTAGGAACCATACCCGAGAGGGATGAAATAAAGAATATATATTCATCATTCATGCTTACATTCCTTGAATTCCTTTGAGGTGGTTCTGAATCAACATTATCAGTGGAAGCATGTTTTGTTGGTTGTGGAGCCTGATTATCTTCCTGATTCAGAGGTCCTTTCTTTCAGCCATGTTTATACCCCATGAAGTATTTACACCCTAGAAGTATGTACACTCTTCCACGTGGGGGAGTGCAGAGGGGGGGTACCCCCTCTACGGGGTCTGGGGGGCCTATCCCCCCGGCTGGGGGGTCTGGGGGCAAGCGGGCCCCCAACGGGGGTTCGGGAGCGAAGCCCTCGAAGCAAAAATTTCCTTGTAAAAGTATATTGTAATTTCATTGTAAATCTGGACCGTTCATTATAAGGTCGTAGATCTAACGGTAGAGATTATGTTGGGGTTTGTTTCCCTAGAAGGAAACCCTCTTTTATGAGGGAAATGTATTGTGGCTATGGATGATGGTGAATATTGTATTCTGAGAGAAGAGACTATGAGAGAAAGAAGAGGAAGTTACAATGGGTTTTGCTGTAGGTTTTATCCCTTCATTTGTTGGATAATAATAAAGGAAGGACCTGGCAATTTCTCTGGTGGACGTAGCCCACACTGGGTGAACCACGTAAATATGTGTCTCTCTTGTATTGTGTGTCTTCCGTGTTTTGTTTCTGCATTTGTTTTATTTTATTGCTTCGCGGTCCTGTTTTTATAACAATTGGTATCAGAGCGTAAGGTAACTCGCAGGAAAAGAGGGTTCCTGGTTCGAGTGGGAGCAATGTCGGAAGATGGAAAGTTTAGGGTGGAGAAATTTAACAGCCAAAACTACCAGTTATGGAAGATGCAGATGGAAGACTATTTATATCAGAAGGATCTATTCCTACCATTGAGTGGAGTAGCAAAGAAGCTGGCGACCATGAAGGATAAAGAATGGGAGATTCTTGACAGAAAGGCTCTAGGAACGATACGGCTGAGCCTGGAAGCATCGGTGACTTTCAATATTTTGAAAGAAAAGACAATGAAGGGTTTGATGGATGCGTTGGCCAAATTGTATGAAAAACCCTTGGCGTCGAATAAGGTATTTCTAATGAAGAGATTATTTAATATGAAGATGTCAGAAGGTGGGTCTGTTGCA
>ML788503.1:698038-712799 GCA_009831015.1 Picea engelmannii
TTGTAAAAGTATATTGTAATTTCATTGTAAATATGGACCGTTCATTATAAGGTCGTAGATCTAACGATAGAGATTATGTTAGGGTTTTTTTCCCTAGAAGGCAACCCTCTTTTATGAGGGAAATGTATTGCGGCTATGGATGATGGTGAATATGGTATTCTGAGAGAGGTTACTGTGAGAGAAAGAAGAGGAAGTTACAACGGGTTTTGTTGTAGGTTGTATCCCTTCATTTGCTGGATAATAATAAAGGAAGGACCTAGCAATTTCTCTGGTGGACGTAGCCCACACTGGGTGAACCATGTAAATCTGTGTCTCTCTTGTATTGTGTGTCTTTTGTGTTTTGTTTCTGCATTTTTTTTATTTTATTGCTCCGTGGTCCTGTTTTTCTAACATGTTTCTTTCCTTTCTTCAATGTAGGAATTTTTTTACATAGTGGACATACTTGTCACATATGAAGCACTAAATATTTGACATGTCCTTCTTTTTTTGTTTTGAAGTTGGTGTTGATTTCCTTCCTTTAAATGTTATGCTAAAACCTCTTCTTTTTCCTTTTTTTTTCCTTGCATGAGTAGCAAGGGATTGATTTTCATCATGATGGGAACATTGCATGCCTCTAGCTATAAGTCTAGTCTCCTCTTCAATGCACTCTACCCATAAATGATCAAACTTTGGAAATTTGGATTGCCCACTGATACTTTGAATGAATAGCTCCCAATGGGTTGGAATACCATCAAGGGTAATCGTGATAAGTTCTCTATCAAATATGATTTCACCAATAGCACCCAAATGACCTCTGATCTCTGAAATTTTCATGAAGAAGGTGGGAACTGTATCTAACTTTTCCATCTTGAGATTCTGAAGCTAGTGTCTCAAGGAAAGTTCTATGTTGGTGTTGTTTCTCTCAAACAACTTCTTCATGACATCATACATCTGCTTAAATTTCTTCAATTTGGAGATGTGATGGATTAAATGGTCTCTCACAGAGTATATGATGATCTTTCTGTCTTTTTCATCATTCTTCCTCCATTGATATTTTTATGCATCATCAACTGATTATGGTACAACTTCTTCATTGTACTTGATTAGGTCACTCTCTCCTACAGTGATGAGCAATATAGATTTCCAAGAATTGAATTTGGTTGTTCCATCAAGCCTATCTTCCAAACAAATATGATTCACTATGGTTGTTGGAAGAGTGTAGAAACTTTAACTTGAATTGCAGTTGCAACAAAACAACCAATTGCAGGAAAAGTATGACGAGCTATTGTAGAAGGTCAGTGCTTGTGAAATAGTATTCTTTCAAGAACGCTTCTTTGATTCCATGTTGGAGTTTAATGATGTTCAACTACATTCAATTTCTTTACAAATTTTCATGAACTAAAGCATAAACCATGAACAATAGAAACTTTAATAACCAAGATTACAAGAAGAATGACCATGCATAGAGACAGAAGTGCACAAAAAGACAAATATAGTAGAAAATGCTAAGAAAAAATTATTATAATAGATTTATATTTTATTACAATGATGAGAGTTCCATATATAGAGAACTTATGGTGACCATCCATGAAAAGATGTGTCCCTTGGATAATAAGTAACTACTTATTTATTATATATATTTATACATTCTATAATATCATGTCATATATATATATGAAATAATTTATTCCCTATGTCGTCGAAACATCAACATAAATGTTCTTTGAAACTCTTTCTGGCTTGCTAGACAAACATAAAATATGGATTATTGTTGAAAAAATAAGGATATTTTTCCATCTAATCCCATCTGTCCTTGAACGTGTGAATCTCTCACGAACAAATAAGAAAAAAATGTATGTCCTCTAAGATGGAATAAAGTAAGGATATGTGGCAAAGTAAGGCAGTAAATAAAATTCAATACTTGAAATTGAATAAGATGAGTAAATAAAATTCAATAATTGAAATTGAATAATTATGAAATATACGAAATATAAATTTAAGTTAACAAATATAAAATTTTTATTTTTTATTTTTTTTAATTATTATCTTAAAGATAATTGTAATTTCAAAATTTGGAAACTTCTTTATCTAAGATATCTATTTTGATTACATATACATATTGATAAGAGATCTACGTATGATATATTGATATGTTTTATCTTTTATTTCATTATTTTGGTTACATATACATGTTGATAAGAGATCTTCGTATGATATATTGATATGTTTTGTCTTTTATTTCATTCTTTGTATCCTCTATGTTGGATTACATGATAAACAAGAAAAGTTTTTCCAACCAAGATAGTTATATTCACTTATAATCCATTGAAACCTTTTTCCAACCCTAAAGATGAGTTACACCTTGCACGAGGACAACAAGGCCCGTGTATGATAATTTGTTCTATCTCCTTTCCTAATTATAAGCCTCCAATTGATACACATAATTATTGTAAAATATTCTTTTATTTTGAATTTTTTTTACATATTTTGATTTGACTTTGGAATAAATGTTCTATAAAAATATAATTTTTTATGGTATATAAATGGATTAGCTTAATTTTTATTATGTCAATAGGTTCCCTAATTTACTTGATTTATGTGAATTAATTTTTTTCTTATAAAAAATAAAGTTTAAAACCATTTTCTTTAAAGCATATTGTGATATTAAATTTTAATTAAGCTATAAAAAGTATATACTTTAGTGTATGTTTCGTATGGAAATGAGAAAATTCTCTTATTAGGATTGATGCAATGAGATCTAGATTTGTCATATATAGATAATTTGAGGGGAATTTAAATTAGGATCCAGTGCAAGAGTTGTTTGTCTAATTTTTGGAGAGAGGCAATGGAAAATGGTGACATACTCTTTCCAGAGACACAAGAGCCATCACCCAAGTTATCACTTTCGCTAACATAAATCTGGGGGCTTTGTCAAACAAGCATTAAACTAGAGAATCCATTGTTTCACTTTTTTTAGGCTATTCCCATCTCCACAATTTAGAACAAAATGTTATATAAAAAAGTTAAAGCCTTGGAATTCAAAGAGAATCAATCAGAGTGAAAGAGTTGAGGGAAAGTGAAAAGAAGTTTCCCATCAAATTTGAAAAAAATTCTAATTCTTATATTGATTCTAACAATAGGATCATAATTTATCCTTAATATATGATACTTAGATCTAGGAATACCCTTACTAACCCTAAACCCATTTTCTAGCTCCAAATCCAAATCAAATTGAACTTGATTTTTTTTTTCCTATCCATGTTTTCCCACTCTGTAATTTAGCATGATGTGACCTTAACCTATTGACATAATCAATGCCTAAAATCAAATCCTCTAATTCAGATTACTTCTTCATTTACTCAAACAATTTACTATGGGGATAATCACATTTGTCTTGATGTCATCTTCATCAAACCAATCTTATTTTTTTTCAAATCTCTCTTTACTTTGCAACTTCAAATTTTCTTTTTCATATCCATCTATTTGGGAATGTGGTTTTGTGTCTATGAACCATGCAACTTCCTCCTTCCCTTGCATATGAACAAGTGTCGATCATGGATGGTACCAAATAATGCTACCAAATAGAAGGCTCTCCATCTGAAATATCATTTTAATACATTATTCATGCACATTATTCAATGGATCCTCCATTAGTTATCCATGAACCATCCAACATGCTTCTCTTATATTTAAACAACATATCATATTGACTATCTTCGACATTTCCTTTCCCCCACTTTTGGGGTATGATAGTAATTCATATTTAATAATTTTTTAAAGTCTAATAAATTTAATTGCATAGTCAAAATAATATGATTATGAGAGAGTAATAAAATTAGAAACTAATGTTTTTTGGAAAATTTTAGAAAAATTAAAATAAAATAATTGAAATATTTTCTTTGTAAATTTTTCATATCTTTAAATACATAATATTTAAGCTTTGAATGATTATATAAAATTAGTTATTATTGAATAGATAACTCTTTTCTAAACCCTAGCTGCCCCTTCTAGATAGCTACCTTAAATAGATGCTCTCTTTCCTAGGAGGGGACTATGTATCCCCTCCCCCCCTCCTCCTCCTCTTGAAGCAACAACATTTTCCTCTCTGATCGTCGCTCTACCAAAAGTGCCCAAGCATACCAATTCTATATTTGTAAAATGGCTTGAACAAATCTTGTCGATCCTTGTTCAAGGCATCTCGAGGTCCCTTTCCTTGAAATTCATGGAACATGGTCTCATAACACAATTCAAACGACATTTGGGCCTCACCACAGGCCATGTAAATATGGATGGACAAAAACTAGAGATTTCACTTGAAAGGTAAACTCACCTACTCTTTTTATGGTAGAGGATTATTTTCTTTTTTGTTTGAAGATAAAAAATATCACGATATAATCTTCAAAAGTGGCCCATAATTCATGGGCTCTTGAGGCATGTACCTTAACAAATGGACACCATATTTCAATCCTAAGAATGTTAGTCCCACTATTGTACTCATATCAATTCACCTTCCCTTTCGGGAAATTCATTTCTATAATGATGAAATGATCCATAGCATTCACAACACCTTAGGAAAATATATTGACAGTGAAGAGGCAAAATATGAACTACAAGCCTTTCCCCATATATGTGTTGAAGTAGAACTTGGGAAAGCTCTACTGGAAGATCTAAAACTCAGTTTGGATAATTGGACCTACCTCCAATAGGTCTATTACGAAAATCTCCTATTCAAATGCAAAGTTTGTAACGAATACAAAAAATTTGACAATATTTGTCCAAAATATTCCTAGGAACCTCCAACTAAAGAAGCATAACAATGGCATCAACCCCAAAATAAAAATAAATCAAAGAAGGTAAACAATCAGGTCAAACCTCCACCCACAATTGAAGCTAACTCCAATTTCAGCCCTAGTTCTCCTTTACAAAAGCATGATCCAACATACTAAAAAAATCAATATGAAATTCTCTCAAAGCCAAAATAAATCTTAGAAGAAAACCTCAGTGTAATATCCTCAAATTTTAGAAAAATAAATTCCAAGTTGAATTTAGAAATAAATTTCCATTTTTGGAAATTTGGATTTGGAAATAAATTTCCATTTATGACAAATCCGAATTTAGAATTTTGGATTATGTAATTATTATTTGATGACTACTGGGAAAATATTTGACTTTCCCAACTGTCCTCTTGTATTGCACAAATGTATGAGACACAATTTTAATAAATTAAATGCTGGAAGACAAATGGAACAACTAGGTTAAAAATAGTTTACCATGACTCCATGAGTGGGGAACAAGTATGAGTTAACTCAGAGCTGATTTTTACAAGTGGAAAAATTTGAATTTGACCACTAGCAGCCCCTAAAAATCAAGGATTTGTAAAGATGCAAATTTCTCTAAGGAGAGAAAGGAATGGAAAGACCTAGGCAGAAAAATATATACAACATATGTGGGAGGCAGGACGCTACTTAGTATGGTGGGGAATTGAGAATTTGTTTTTGTTATGAGAAACTGTGATGTGAGGAAAATCATTTTATGATTTGTTGATGGTGACAATAGCTAAGGAAGATAATTCAGTTCGCCCTTATGGACTCATGGTCAGGCTAGAAGGTGATCAAGACAAGTGATATTGGATGTTTTGTTCTACAGTTGGGTGGAATTGTTGGATCATGTTGTCATTGATGCCAATGGTTTGATTATTTGGGATATTGTTGGATCATGTGTCATTGATGAAAATGGTTTGATTAATTGATGTCATTAATTGATTGATTGATGATTGATGAACAATGTATATGTATTGTCCTTGATGAGAATTATAGATGTGAAAGTGGAAACTAATTGATAAATATGGATCATTGATATGATGGACAGATGAAGATGGATCAATGAGTTGCCATTGATACATGATGATGCATAGTTTTTTTTATGAAAATATGACTCATTATTGTCTTATCATGATTGATAAGGTGCACAAATGGATGAACTCCAAAGTGGTCCCCTTATGGTGAAATCCCTTATGGGAAGATGCTTTGTGGATTGAGTTATCCTAGAAAGTTGGTTGGAGGACCCATGCTTGTATGTTGAATAATGAGATGAAGATAAATGAAGTTGTTGGTGAAACTATCCTAGATGGATAGTTCTTCTCATGCCATTTTTCCGGTGGTATGTGGAATGCCACATAACTCCTCAGGGTTTGAGAGTTATGGATTTACGAAGTTGAAGGACCCCCATATGATGGCTTTAAACCCCAAAAGGTCAAAGAAGTCAAAGTTCTTGAAAAGAAGAAATCATTATTTAAATGATAAAGTCAAGTGAGAAAGTCAAGGTGGATTATTTAAATAATAAAGTAAGGTGATAAAATCAAGAAGGAATATTTAAATGATAAAATATTGAGAACTTTCTATTCATCGAAAGTGGTTAACCCTAAAATAAGGAAAATAGGTTAAGTAACCTAAAAATGGGTTAAGTGACCTAGAGGATGAAAGTATAAATAAGATAGCTATGGTCTCTTGTAAATCATCCTTTTTGTGGATCAATGGAGAGGTTCTTGTGAATATATTTTGGAGTATTGATGGAGATCTTCTTGTGAGAGCATCTTATTGGTGTGGATATCTTGAGTATGATTGAAGATATATTCTAAGGAAGAGAGAGAGAGGAGGATATCATGGATGCATCAAAGTTTCGAAAATGTCGGATATCTTGACGACCAAATTCTCAGAGCTTCAAAAACCCTAGTCTTTGAGGTATACGCGGGTTGTTTGTGTATAGGGTCATATGCATTGAAGGTATAGGAGGGATGACTATGTGAAGGGAGAATATAGTGGATAAAATCATGGATATTTGTGTTTGAGATGGTGCCAAGCTCTTGGATGATGAGGCAGGTTCCAGATCTGCACTCTATGGGCTCAGATCTATCACTGAGACACTGGTATGGTTACATTATTGTCTTGATGGATATTATTGTTTGATGTGTTGTGAATCCTCAGGGAATTCTTGGTATGGCTTCGATGATGTTGTTCAGTTTGGTTGATTTGGTTGATGGAGTCATTAGTACTCTTGTGATTCAATGGTGACATGATTGCTATGGTATACTAGTTGTTTATACATGATTTAGATAACATTCATATTGATTTGTTGTGGAAAATGTGCAAGCTATTGGAGAGCTTGGACGTGTTGTGACTGGCTAGTGGTCAGATTGGACAGTCAGATACAAAAAATAATGATATATTGATTGTAGAGAATCTGAGTTGATCTTGAAGGACAAACCCTAACAGCTCATAAGGTATACGTAGGTTTTTGTATACACTGGCTGCATGCATACGCAGGTTGTAGTGAGCCAGGGCATGTGCACACACTGGATGCACTACTGATAGGTTGCGTACCTGTTGACAGATTGATATTTGTTGAGGATTGTTGCTTCATCTCAATTGGTACTGAGGGTGTAAGATGAGTCTTTCATTATAGACCTGGTGCTCTTGTAGAGTTGTACTCTATTCAGTTGTTGTTGATAAACCCCCAGATTGTTGTCCATAATAAAAATAAAAATTGTACATACATCTTGTGTTCTTTGTGTTCCTTGTGGTGATGACTTATTGATGATATGTGTTGTTGATATATGCTATGGATATATGTTCACATCTAACTGGTTATAAATGACAACACGGGGTAATGAATAAATGTTGAATGTTAACTAAGGATTTTTATGTAAAGAGGGAAATTTTGTGAAAAAGAGCCCCACACTCATTCACCCCCCCTCTAAGTGTGGTAGGTGTGTCCAACAGGAACATGGTTGTTCCATTTTTTTCCCAGCATCATCTTTTTCATATATGTATCTTAGCTATGTATTCAAATTGTTGATGTTATGCTAATGATGTTTTATTATTGATGCTATATAGTTGATTGCATATCTTATTCTATTATACTTAGAGACAAATGTAACATATCGCTCTTGCGTGCACTGAGCAAACTTATTTTTTGAGGACACTTACCTGCAAGTGATCTGGATTATTATACTATTGGTCGTTGATTAGGATTATGAGGCATTATGGATGTCATTATATATTATTTTGCTGTATTGACTTAGAGAGGTGCTATTGACTCAGTTCTCCTGAGTGTGCAGGATTTGGACCTCAAGGATGTTGAGGGATCGATGAAACCCTTGGACTCCGGATCGAGTCAGGGAGTGGACTATTGGGGTTTGATTGTTGTATATATGACATATGTGCATCTGATTACATGTTATGTTCATGGATTTTATTTTGACATGATTCGTTGATGATGCAGGCTAACGATATCTTGTCGACCAGACTCACATGTGGAGTAGAGGGGTCATGTACGATAACCAGAGATGTTGAGGGAGAGGTGTGAACAAAACCCTACCACAACCTACTAGCACTCTTGTTATGTCTCGAACTATAGGTTAACGATTACCTAGTTCGAGAAGACCCATGATGACATGAGGGAAGACTGCGACAATCACTCACGATGATTCTAAGGGGCGCACAATAAGGCAGGGGACTTATTCCTTAGAGGCCCTTAGTCTCCCATAATATCACCTGAAGGAGTATTGACTCTAGGGTTTTATTATGTCTACCACATCAGTCAAGAGGCGAGTGGGACCCTTGGAGCACGTAGTGTGTCCTGAAGGGCACACCATGCAAGGGAAACAAAATGAGGGGAGTGGCACCCTTGGAGAACCTAGTGTGTCCTGAAGGGCACGTCGCATTGTTAACTAATAAGTGAATAAACCTAGATGTCCTTAGCATGAATGATGTGATGAGAAAGTTTTAAAAACAATTTTTTTCCCTAATAAAAATGTCGCCCAACCTCGAAAATTAAAATCTAGGTCTAAGTGATGCTTGTCAGAAAAAAAAAATGGTAATAATAATCATCTTTAAATATGTGACGAGAAGTGGGTAAGAAATTCAATTAATTTATAAAAAAAAAATCAAATTATTTTGAGGGATTAAAATTTTAGAAAGAAACAAAAATTGATTGTTTGTTACATATGCTAATTAATTTGTTTTTAACTAAAATGAAAAAGGGGGAAAAAGGGGGAAAAAGGGTAAAGTCTACACTTGATAATTTGAGTTTTAGATAAAAAGGGAAAGAGGGAAATTTAAAAGAATTAGGAAACTAAGGGAAAAAGGGGGAAACATAAGGAAAAATCAAAATGAATAACTTAGAAAGAAATATTTCCTTTAAGAACTTTCTAAATTGAACTCAACTAGTAAAATAGTAAGGGGCTAAGTCATTAAAATGTGTAAGGGAATATGGGGACACCTAGGAGCGATTCTAGGAATGATTTTAGGTGGGTGAGGGAAATAGGAGTACTTAAATAATTAATGAAATTAATTTCTAGTGCAATGAAGGGGATGGGTGACACATGTACAAGCAGGATTTTTCTGAATTAAATTATTGAACATTAAAATTAAATGGGAAATTAGGAAATAAATGACTTAGAAACTCTATATAAAGGAAGGAGGAGGAGTAGGAGTATGTATCTCTTGTTTAATGCGTAACGTTAAGCTACATAAGTTTAGACTTGACTGATTTATCTTGTGAGAGTTGCTCATTGTAGTTATTGGTGTTTGGGTTGTAACGCCTTCATGCATTTGTTTGCGCACCATAGAGGTTCTAGTACTGGCCGTTGAGGTCGTTGTGTCAGGTTGGGGATGTTGTTCTTAGGCTTACAGGCATTTTCATTTTTGTGTTGGGTGGGTAGTTGTTCCTTCCTTGATTCACGCATGTTTCGCCCAGTTGCTCGATGTGCCAGTGCATAGAGTCATGTTGTCTGTTTCCTGATTTGCAGGCATTGTGTTCGTTGTATGGGTGTGGTCAATTTTGTCATCATTTCCTTCCTTCCTAAAAACAAAAAAAAAAATTGCACTTTGCTTCGCTTGTTGTCATAACAATAGGGGTCGTTACATATGGTATCAGAGTGGGGTTCAACTCGTGACTTGGGAACACTTCGAATTTCGTTGATATGATATTGTATTATAATGTTGCTAATTAAGTTGACTTGTATTTCTGCAGGTAATCATGGTTAAAGGACGTCGTGGAGGAATACGAAGGGGCGCTAGAGGAGGAGGCGCGAAACCTAAAGTGGAATCCACGCCTGAGGGGTCTAACACCTAGGCAGACAAACATGCAGTTGAGAAGGAGTAGATAGCGATGGGTGATGTGGTTGGGCTGATGAGGTATTTCCACCGGATGTCTAAGGAACTAATTAGTCATTTGGACAGAGATAAGGCCAGGGCATCAACACCCCCTGAGGGTCCACCGCGTGCTCTAGTTGGTACTGGTAGCATTCACTGCAAACTCAAGAAGGTCAAATTGCTCAAGTTCTTTGGTGCCCCGGACGACACACCTGCAGAGGCATGGTTGGAGAATATGGAAATGTTATTTGAACTTTGTGACTATGCCTCCAACATGAAGGTCCGCATGGCGGTCTTTCAGCTTAAGGGAAGCACTTTTCCTTGGTGGAAGACGCTCCTGCCACAATTGAACATGACCGTCAAATACCTGTCATGGGAAACGTTCAAGGAATGGTTTTGACAAAGGTATTTATCAGAGGAATACATTGAGTTTTATCTCAACAAATTCAACGGCTTACGACAGGGCGATCATATAGTGCCCAAGTACAAGGCTCGTTTTATGGATTTGCTTCGGTATGCTCTGCAAATTAATACTAAGAAACTTAAGGTAAACAGGTTCTTGTTCATCCTTAATGTCAACATTCGTGCAAGGGTTAGGATTATGATGCCTCAGACCTTGCATGATGTCATCCAGAAGGCCCTCATAGCAGAGGAGGAGCTTATCACTGAGGGTCAGAGAAGGAATCCAGCAAGACCCACAGGGAATATGTCATATGGTGCGCAACAACACCAGACACCAGATAGACAGACACCAGGATATTGTGGCTTCTAGAGAGGATCCACTTTTACTACACATTCACGGCCAGCACCTCAGTAGCAGACACCTTATCAGGGACCACAACGTCAACAACAACGTTGACCGCATCATCAGTAGTTTAGTATTATTCAACAGAACAGACCAGGATTCCAAGATGGTGGGTCATCAACTTCTACTTCGAGTACCAGGAGTGTTTGACCACAGAAGGGGTGTTGGACATGTGGGGAGCCACACCACCAACGCGACTTCCCAGTGGAGAGGACTAGAGAATCTAGATCAGTTAGACCCACTACTATGGGAGATTTGGGCAAGGCCCATCGGATTCATGCAGTAGTGAATAACCGCCAGGAAGAGCACCAGTCGACTGTGCTCGAGATGTCAGGTACCATCGCTGACTAGACCCTTAGTATTTTGATAGATCCTGGTGTTGCCGAGAGTTTCATTTCTAGTGCATCACTAAAAAGGATTATGGTAAATGCAGTTGAACATGATGAGTTTATCTTGGTAGATATATCTTCAGGAGCCAAACAGAAGGTTGGATGAAAGGTTACGGGCTGTACCCTTAACCTGGGAGAGTTTGTCACCAGGGCCAACCTGTACGTCACGATCTTAGGATCTTATGATGTTGTGATCGGTATGGACTGGTTGGAATTGCATGAGGTGATACTCAACTATAAGATGAAACGATTGAGCTTGGTCGATGATGAGGGACGAAGACGCGTGATTGTAGGTTAGAACTAGGGAGTTTTCCTGACGTTTATCTCTTCCTTTCACTTAAGGAAGAGAATGCTTAAGGGATGTAAGCTTTATACGATCCTTGCATTAAATGAGAAGGGAGTAGTGGAAGGTCTAGAACACCTTCCTATAGTGAGAGAGTTTGTAGACGTCTTCCCGGAGGAGTTACCTGGGATGCCGCCAGAGAGGGAATTGGAATTTACCATAGATCTGAAACCTGAGACTGAACCAATAGAAAGAATTCCTTATCAAATGTTGACCTCAGAGTTACAGGAGTTGATAATGCAACTGAATGAGTTGTTGGACCCGGGACTTATACGTCCAAGTATGTCTCCATGGGGTGCGCCTATTATTTTCATATGAAAGAAGGATCAGTTATGGAGACTTTGCATTGACTACCATCAATTGAACAAGGTAACGATCAAGAATTAATATCCATTTCCTAGGATTGATAAATTTTTCGATCAGATGAAGGGTATGATGGTGTTTTCCAAGATCGATTTGCGATCAGGGTATCACCAGTTGCAGATCAAGGAGGATGACGTCCCTAAGAACACCTTTAAGATGAGGTCTGGTCATTACGAGTTTATTGTTTTACCGTTTGGACTGACAAACTCCCCGGGAGTATTTATGAATTTGATGAACGGGGTGTTCCACGAGTACTTGGACAAGTTCGTCAAAGTATTCATTGATGATATTTTGATTTACTCTCGGATGATGGAGGAGAATGACAAGCACTTCCAATTGGTACTACAGTGTTTGTGAGAGAACAAATGGTATGGGAAGTTGTCCAAATTCTTGTTTTATCAACCGAAGATTCAGTACTTAGCGCATGTCATCTTTGGCCAAGGTATCGTCGTGGATCCAACAAAGGTAGAGGCTATTATGGAATGGCCTGTGCCGACGAATGTCCTGAAAGTGCATAGCTTCATGGGTTTAGCAAGATACTATTGACGGTTCATCGAGGGATTTTCGAAGATAGAAAATCCAATTACGGAATTGCAGAAGATGAACAAGAAGTTTGTTTGGACCGAGAAATACGTAGAAGCATTTCAGAGGCTCAAAGAGATGTTGACAACAAAACCAATACTAAAGGTCCCTCGCATGGATGCAGACTTCTTGGTATGCACTGATGCATCCAAGGAAGGATTAGGTGGAGTCTTGATACAAGATGGTAGAATGATTTCTTACATCTCGAGGAAGTTGAGAAGGCATGAGGAGAACTATGCGACGCATGATTTGGAGTTGTTAGCAATTACATATTCCTTGAATCTTTGGAGACACTACCTTGTTGGATGAAAATTTGAACTAAAAATAGACCACTGTGGACTACAACACATATTTACACAAAGAGACAACAACATTGGTCAGAATTGCTTAGAGAGTATGAATTCGAGATTACTTACATAAAAGGAACAGTGAATCAAGTGGTAGATGCATTGAGTCAGAGACCATGCATATTTTATGTGTTTCCTCTTCAGACAAATTGTTAAGCCCTAATATTGGCTCATTACCCCTTAATTGGGGCATATTACAGTAGGAATGTTATTTTATTTATGTCAGCTTTATTCCATTAGTTGTAATTATACCTCCTAGTTTCCTATATATACCAAGGAGACATTTTCATTTGGAATCATCTTGTACTTGAACATTTATGTGGGGTAAAAGGAGGCTTCCCCCTCGAAGAGGCTTATTATCTAAAATTCTCTCATTTTCAAGGCGTTGAGTAATTATTCTAAGGTTTTTCTATGCTATATTGATATTTGGTTCTTAACATATGGTATCAGATCTCAAGGTCTTGGGGTTTCGCTACTACATATGAGACACCATGGAATTTTCACTATAAATTCTTTTATAAAATGATTCAAAAGGAATGGCTTAGTGGATATTTAGTAGATGGATCAAGGTACGTTGGGTTAAAATTTCATCTCCTGAGGCATTATACTTTCGGAGATACAACCTTTGTAAGATAGGGTTTTGGAATCATCCTGAATTGCGTCATTGCGAAAGTTTCTCTATAAAATTGTTTCTGTAACGTTTCAGACCCTGAAATCTGAAGGATATTCTCATAAATTAGTAAGGTGTCTTTGGTAGAAATTTTAGCTTCAGGGTCATCTTAAATTTGTACATACACCCTATGGAAGATATGGTATCTGACTAGTCCTATTGACTAGTCTCAAGAAGGTGTTTCAGGAAAAACAATAATAAATTATTCCTAGAGTATCCAAATTGCATGAGACTAGTTTCATTGGATAGTAGATAGCCTGTAGTAGTTCTGGTACGAGTTTCAAAATTTTATATCAATTATTCTGTGTGGGGCACGCTATACAAGTGAGATCTCCTGGAAAGGAAAAAAATCAGAAAGTTGTTGGGAAGTTATCGTAAATTCTACTTGGCACATCCAATTTTTATCAAACCTATGGCATTGAAAAGAAGAAATATCAGAGACCTACAAAAAATAAAATTTCATACTCATAAGGAATATTGTCTAGCATAACCACCTCAAAAGCAATGTTTAGTGATACTTGGCCAACATGCCACCAAATAAGCCTCCAGGAAATCCTACTTGGACTCTTGATGAAGGTGAAGAAATGCGTAGGGACATAAATGATTTACAAAAGAAGACATTAACAAAATATGAACTACAAGAGATGATGGATTCAACAGAAGCTAATTTTGAGGCAATAAATACTAAGATGGATTCTTTAAAAGGGGAGATCATGGAAGGATTGAAAAATTTCCTAATAGAGAGGACACCTGAAAGTGAAAATGTATCCTATGAAATTCATGATGAGGAAACAAGGAAGGTGAATCAAGAATGGAGAAACTCCAACTTTGGGTTGAAGAACAACCACGTTCCTAAGATCGATATGAGGAAGTTTGATGGTAAGGACCCAATCACATGGATACCTCAGATGGAGCAATTCTTTGATCCACATAATGTGCCACATACACAAAAGGTACGAATCAATTCTTTATATTTAGAACCTAAACAATTTGTATGGTATCGATGGCCTTGTTCTCACAAATCACTCATCACTTGGACAATTTTCATGGAAGAAATGATAGCACACTATGAGGATACAAGGAGCAATACCTTCTTTAGCCAATTGATAAATCTCAAGCAAAAGGGTTC
>ML788503.1:712849-734478 GCA_009831015.1 Picea engelmannii
TGTTGAAAGTAAAAATATGGCTATGGCTACTAGAAGGACCAATCCTAACATCTATAGAGAGAATACTGCTCCTTCTTCTAAAACACCTCAACCTACAAGGTTGACACCTCAACAATTGGAGGAAAGAAAAGAAAAAGGTTTATTCTTTAATTGTGACATCAAGTACAGTAAGGGACATAAGTGTGGCGAGAAGAAATTATTCTACATAGATTGTGAAGAGGAAGAAGAACAAGAACAAGAACCATCTCAAGATGAAAATGTAGAAGCAATTTCGTCTAAAGAGTTCACTCCCATGATATTGTGTAATGCATTGGCTAGAATTAACACTCCTCAAACCATGAAGATCGAAGGATACATCAAAAATAAAAAGGTAATAGTCCTAATTGATTTTGGCAGTACTCATAATTTCATTCACTATAAATTAGCCAAAGCTCTCAATTGCTTTGTATATCCAATGCTATAGTTTAAAGTAATGATTGCAGATGGAGGAACTATCAATTGCTCAGGAGAATGCAATAAGATCAATCTTTCTATGGGGGAATATGTAATGAATAGTCCAATGATTTCTATACCCATGGGTGGTGCTGATGTTGTACTAGGAATCCAATGGTTACAATCATTAGGAACAATGGATTTT
Organism: Picea engelmannii; assembly: GCA_009831015.1. Lineage (NCBI taxonomy): Eukaryota > Viridiplantae > Streptophyta > Pinopsida > Pinales > Pinaceae > Picea > Picea engelmannii. The sequence continues at coordinate 713,487 of ML788503.1, forward strand.
ATTTTTTGAGAACTTTTCATGAAATTTTCATTGGAAGGAAAATAAATTGAGTTAAGAGGTATCACAGGGAAACCCGGTAAGGCGATAAGCTTTAATGGCATGAAAAAATTATTGAAAAAGGGACATCAAGGCGTTATTACACAACTATGCTCACTAGATGTTCAAACATCTAAGCCATCTAATCCTCAAGATCTACAAGGGATCATTGATAAGCATTCCAAAGTATTTGAATATATTCCCAAAGGTCTTCCACCCACTCAAAATCATGATCATGAAATTCACCTAATTCCTGGGAGTGTTCCTCCTAACATTAGGCCATACAGATACCCTTATGCCCAAAAGAGTGAAATTGAGAGCATTGTTGAAGAAATGTTAGAGGCTAGCATTATTAGACCTAGCCAAAGTTCTTACTTTGCACTAGTGGTAATGGTATTCAAGAAATATAGCTCATGGTGTATGTTTACAGATTATAGAGAGCTCAACAAGATCACTATTAAAGATAAGTTTCCCATTCTCGTCATTGATGAATTTTTATATGATCTACATGGAGCAATCTATTTCAAAAAATTGGATCTTTGTTCAGGGTATCATCAGATTAGAATGAAGGAAGAAGATATCCCCAAAACAACATTCCAAACTCATGAAGGCCATTATGAATTTTTGGTCATGCCTTTTGGCATTACAAATGCACCTTCCACATTCCGAGGGTTGATGAATTGCATTTTCAATCCCTTCCTTTGAAAATTTGTGTTAGTAGTTTTTGATGATATACTAATCTATAGCAAGTCTTGGGAGGATCATGGGTGACATGTTGACAAGGTGCTACAACTACTAAAGGAACAACAACTATATGCCAAACCATCCAAATGTTTCTTTAGAGTGAAGGAGGTAGAGTATTTGGGTCATATTGTATCTCATGAAGGTGTCAAGGCAGAGACTAACAAGATTAAGGACATGATGGACTAGCCAATTCCCAAAACATTGAAGAATCTTAGAGGATTTTTGGGTTTGACAGGTTACTACCGCAAGTTTGTTCGGCACTATGGAAGAATAACAACACCTTTAATGGCACTAACTAAGAAGGATTCAAAATTATCTATCTATTTTTCCAAGTGTAAAGAAAAAAATAAGCATTGCTAAGATAAGAACAAATTCTCACGAGCTCCATAGTGAAACTGGGCATTGGTCAATTCCTAAAATGCCATGGGATGAAAGAGTGTGTCACCTTTGTGACACTAAGAAGTTTGAAGATGAAAAGCACTTTCTCTTAGATTGTCTAGCCTATACCCATATTAGATATCATTTTCAAAATATTGATCACACTACCAAACTTCCTAACGTCTTAACTCAACAAAAGTATGGTGATGTTGGAAATCTTATCTTAATGCTTTTCGAGAACAGAAACAAAATTCTAAAGAATCACAAGTAATCACTTACCCTCTTAAGGTCCAATAGACCAATTAGGTCTTAGTGGACGTTAATCATCATCATCATCATTTTGTTGTATTGACTTATATAGGTGCTATTGACTCGGTGCTCCTAAGTGTGCAGGATTTGGACCTCGAGGATGCTGAGGCATGAATGAAACCCTTGGACTCTAGATTGAGTCAAGGAGTGAAATATTGGGGTTTGATTGTTGTATATATGACATATGTGCATCTGATTACATGTTATGCTTATGGATTTTATTTTTACATGATTCATTGATGATCCAGGATGACGATAGCTTGTGGACCAAACTCACATGTGGACTAGAGGGGTCACGTATGATAACCAAAGACATTGAGGGAGAGGTGTGGACGACAACCCTGCCACAACCTACTATCACTCTTATCGTGGCTCGAACTATGGGTTAACGATTACCTAGTTCGAGAAGACCCATGATGTCGTGAGGGTAGACTATGACAATCGCTCACGATGATTCTAAGGGGTGCGCAATAAGGCAAGTGCCTTATTCCTTAGAATCCCTTAGTCTCCCACAAGATCAACTAAGGGAGTATTGACTACAGGGGTTTTTGATGTCTACCAAGTCAGTCAAGAGGTGAGTGGAACCCTTGGAGTACATAGTGCGCCCTGAAGGGCACGTCGCACAAGGGAAACATAATGAGGTGAGTGGCACCCTTGGAGAACCTAGTGTGTCCTGAAGGGCACGTCATGTTGTTAAATAATAAGTGAATAAATCTATATGGCCTTAGAATGAATGATGTGATGATAAAATTTAAAAAACAATTTTTTTCGCTAATAAAAATGTTACCCAACCTTGAAAATTAAAATCTAGGTCTAAGTGATGCTTGTGGAAAAAAAATAATAGTAATAATAATCATATTTAAACATGTGATGAGAAGGGGGTAAGCAATTCAATTAATTTATAAAAAAAAATCAAATTATTTTGAGGGATTAAAATTTTAAAAAGAAAGAAAATTGATTGTTTGTTACACGTGATAATTAAAAAAAAATTAACTAAAAAGAAAAAAGGGGAAAAAGGGTAAAGTCTACACTTGCTAATTTGAGTTTTAGATAAAAAGGGAAAGAGGGAAATTTAAAAGAATTATAAAACTAAGGGAAAAGGGGGAAAACATAAGGAAAAAGCAGAATGACTAACTTAGTGTTGATGGGTGAAATAGACCGCTCGTCAACATGAGGAGTGAATCAAGTCTGAGGTTGTCCAATTAACCCAAGCCATTTGGATTAATTAACTCCGACGGGTTTAGCGGCTCCGTTGGCCGATCTATGTCCTAAAGAGAGTGAAAAAATATAACTAAAGGAATTACAAGGATCTAATAAATGACAATCGCTAACAAATATACATACATCTAATATACATCTGTAGTTTAACTAATTAATACTTATAAAATAACTCTACTTATCATATGCACAATATATACAAATAATTCTATTTCTAATATATATAATATGTACAAAATACAAATTTTAGTCTAAATCTGTGAAAATCGAATGTAAATTGATTTTTTAAACAACAGTAAAGCTATTATTTAATCTTTTTGATTTGTTTTCTTATAATGTTTATATAAAAGAAATCGAATATCAAACTGTCTAATTAAACAAAAGAAATAATAGACGATAAAAAGTGTTTTAACTACAAGGAACTTCTGTATTTATTATGCTAATGAAATTGAATAACAAGATGACCTGTTATCACATCCAATATCTGTTCAATGTGCAACATCCAGTCACCTTGTCTGATGAGGTAAACCTGCAGCAGATCTTGAAATTGCTTCTAATAAATGTGAAGCAGTAATGATGGAATTCGAATGATAGAACATATAAGAGATACGATCACAACAATCTCATAATTTTACAAGCAACCACATTAAGATAAATCTTGTTGTGAGAACTTGTGTATAAACGTTCAATCAAAGATAAAGATAAATCTCTTAATTCAAGTTTGAACAAATGATTATTGTGTGTTAAATCTGGAACATGAAACATGGATAATATATAAACTTTTTTCATACCAACTTGTAGTAAACCATGACAGCAAAAGCAATCATAATCTATTTACAAATTGAAATAAATATTAACTTGAATAAAACTACAATATGGAAAAGCTAAAGCTATGATGAGTATTATATTCCATTCAAGTCTGTAAATGAAAAATCCATAGTCTTGCCCCAGGCTGAGATGATTAATTTTTACAAAATAATAGGTTTATATAAGTTTACGGAAACACAAATGTTTCCTATTGATAATATCAAATCTGTTCCAAAAATATGGGGGATGCAACCTCCCTGATTTTACTAGATATCAAAACTATCAAGAGTCTAATTTTGTCTATCAAAATGGATAACAGATATGGCTGGGAGATCTCAAAAGTGCCTCATGTGTCCTTGTAAATCATGGGTTCCTGAAAACAAATGAAAATGGGAAGATTTTAGATATGTTTTCAATTGTCAAATCAAGCAATTCAAATTTTTCTAACTGGCTACAGAATCTTACGATTCTGTAGCTAGTTATAATAACAACTACAATCATATTTTATTCAATAAAAAAAAATAAAAAATATTTATAATAAAAATAATCTATTCAATTAAATCATATATCCTAACTTGAGAGTGACAAAATCATGCTAAAATTTAAAAAGATCATACCTCAAATCATGGAATTAAAACATATCAAGAAATCTTGGAGTTTACGATTGTTGTTGTTGCCTCTATATTCTTAAAAATGACAGATCCTGTAGTTTTTAGGTGTTTCTCCTTTGCTTGAGTTATGGATTGGAGTCTACTGTTCTCGTTTGTCAACAAATCCACTTGGTCTTTTAAAGACTTAAGCCAGGACTGTAGAAAAGGCACATCCATATAATACCTGTCGATCCAGGATCAACACTCATCACACTGTGGCTGTAGGGACTGTGCATTAGCATTGACAGCATTAAGGGCTGGAGAATCGTCCACGTGAAAGGTAGGTTTATCACAGAGTTGAATGCCCGAGAATTTTGGGTTATCCTTTAGACATGGAGGCAGGTTGTTTACATAGTCATAGGGTGTATCAGGATAGAGCCCGTATGACACGGGATCTTCTTCAGCCAAAAATCTTTCGATTTTCAAGTCTGAATCTTCACTTACTTCAATTGTGTTGTTTGTGTCTACACAGGGTCTGATTTTATTCTGAACACTTCATGAAATCAAACAACCAACCCTTTTATTCTTGAAATTAACATCTACACTGCCCTTGTGCTTCTTCCCTGTAGGTTTTATGACAGTTTTAGTGAAACTCTTTGGGTGTGAACCCAGTTGATTGTCCTGTCGAGTGACATCAGGGTAGGTCGAGGGTTTATCAGTAAGGGAAAGATCACAGGGGAGGAGCGGTGGAGAAGAGGTGGTAGGTTTTACAAGATTTTCTATGATAACCGACTTATCAACTTGTCCCGATTCATGGTTTTTGAAACCATTTCGTAAAATAAATGCATCCAACAATCATTTTGTAATTGCAACTGATGCACAAGGATAATTTTAATTAAACCATGATGGAATAAACTTGAATCAGACCTCTTCTTCTTAAACCGTTTTCCCATCTTGTACAGACATCTAAGCAGGAAGTAGGGTATATTCAACGGGAAGCCAATGAAACTCATAAGCAGGTCCAGATGATACAGGAAAACTAATCCAAATCTTCCTTGACACGTAATGAACTATTTCACAATAGAAAGTAGATCATGCCACCTAGGTTTTAAGGATGAGACTAGCATACCTCGATCGCAACTAGTAATTTTTCATGAGGTGAACATCAAAGTCCAAGGGAACTCTTCAACTTTCGCATTCTTGAACCATTTTTGCCCAGGAACTAGCAAATCCGTGGCTTGGATTGATAATTATTCTATTACTTCTAACTGCATGTCACCTATCTTTTCTCTGCAGCCATTGAAGGTCAATGCAAACTCTTTGGAAACTCGAAGATTGAAACCCTTAAATTTTTCAATGAACAAATGCCAACCGTTCCTTTCTAAATCGTCCCTGGCGTTATCATATGATAGCAAGGTTTGGATGCCATTCGGCTCGATCCCTACCACTGGAGCCATAGCGAATAGAATGGAATCAACACAGAATTCATAGGTAGGGTTTGATAAAAAGCCACAAATCCATAGCCCCGAGCCTCAACAAAACAATGCTATGACAGTTCAAACGGTGGGCAGAGGCATTAATCACCATGCGAGGGAGCAAAATCGTGAAGCCCGAGACCATACAAAAGAGTAATGGCATGTTGTACTTCGTATGCCACCTTGGCATTGGGTACGTATTAGGATCAGAGCACTTTGAAAACCATCGTACGTGCATTCATAGATTAATCACAAAGGTAAGTGCATCGAATAAAAATTGAATAATTTAAAGTTTCATGAATGAAAACTCCATCAATATCAATTGAATATTAATGAATGGAGGCCTTTCACTTATGCAACCAAGGCATGTTTAGAACCAAGGGGTTATAAACAAGGAGAACAATCATGTTCATAGAAAAAAATCTGACAATTCTATAATAAACCACATGAGCAGTCTTCCTTTAATCTCAAATCAAAACAAAATGTCAATTCCAGCCGCGAGTTTTCATGCTTACAGTCATGAAAACAAAAATCGAAAAGAAGATATGTAAAAAGAGACAAGTGACAAGTGTCGTTTAGTGAGAGTGCTCATGACAAGTAATGAAAATTTTAGAGACCCTGTGTAGGCAGCTTACAAACAATAGAAATTATATTATTGCTGCCAACACTTAGCAAGGAATCTTGCCTTTAAGAACTTTCTAAATTGAACTCAACTATTAAATTAGTAAGGGGGTAAGTCATTAAAATGTGTAAGGGAATACGGGGACACCTATGACCGATTCTAGGAATGCTTTTAGGTGAGTGAGGTAAATATGAGTAATTAAATAATTAATGAAATTAATTTCTGGTGCAACAAAGGGAATGTGTGACACATGTATGGGGAGGATTTTTCTCAATTAAATTATTAAACATTAAAATTAAATGGGAAAATGGGAAAGAAATGACTTAGAAACTCTATATAAAGGAGGGAGGAGGAGGAGGAGGAGGATGGATCTCTTCTTTCATGCGTAACGTTACGCTGCAAAATTTTAGACTTGACTGATTTATCTTGTGGGAGTTGCTCGTTGTAGTTATTGGCATTTGGGTTGTAACGCCTTCATGTGTTTGTTTGTGCACCATAGAGTTTCTAGTACTGGTCGTTGAGGCCGTTGTGTTGGGTTGGGGATGTTTTCCTTAGGCTTGTAGGCATTGTCATGTTTGTGTCTAGCATGTAGTCGTTCCTTCCTTGATTCGCGTGTGTTTCACCTAGTTGCTTGATGTGCCCACGTGTAGAGTCGTGTTATTTGTTTCCTGATCTGTATGTGTTGTGTTCATCATCTGGGTGTGTTCAACTGTGTGTTCATTGCCTTCCTACCTAAAAAACAAAAAACAAATTGCACTTTGCGTCGCTTGTTGTCGTAACGATAGGGGTCGTTACAACAAAATCTATTGAAAATAACTGTATAGCCATAATAGTTGATATGAGTTGAAACTATGTAAAATAGTTGTAGTGGTATGTTATTGAAAATTTAGCTCATATATATATATATATATATATATATATATATAAGTGAAAACAACCTACATTATATTTATGCTATTATGCTGAGTAAAAGAATAACAATCCCAAGACATGCCTTGTCAATTTATAATAGAAATACACTTGATACAGTAGAGTACATGTCATCTGATAAAAATAAACATACATATTTATTACCATCAATAGATCAAAGATTAAAATGTTATAGTTTTATTTCCTTAAACACCATAACTCGATATCTAGTCGGAACAAAAATTTAAAGGAATACATAAAAATGTCGACCAATAATCACAAGGACTGGTGGAAGAAGATGTAACCCGAATACCTTTTGTGGACAGGACACACACTTCTCCAAGTGAATTCATTTTTCTCCCAACCTGTAACAAAAATACAAAAAGAATTAGTGAGTTGGTAATGTGCAAAATTATTAAAGATGAAACAAATAAAAGAACCAAGTATACTTAACTTGGATTTTCAATGCCATATCGGAGCATCCTCATTGCCTTGCGAAGCCATCAATCCAAGCCCCAGGAAGGGAAGTGGCTGTGCTTTTCATCGGATGGGTTCCCTCACAAGAAAAAGGGACCTGTCATCAATTGACATATATGATATATTATCTTAACTGTGGAAATAAAAATAACAAACAAAACTCTCAATTAAAGTTTTGTAACTTAATATCCTATAAGTTTATAGAATTACAGAGAGAATATATAACACAGACTGCATACAAGAGAATGGGTTTAACATTTCGATAATTCTTACTTCAAAGAAATTTTGCAAGAGAATCCACATACGAAGAGCTAAATAATATTGTGGTGAAGTTGCTAACATAAACAAATATTGACTTGCATAATACACAATGAGATTTTAGTAAAAAACGATGCTTACGACATGTATGAATTTAACAATAATTTAGAGCAAGATGTGATTTTGAGTGTAGGTATGGGACTATTCCTCCACGACTTCACCCAAGTCTTCCTAATAGATCTCAAACTGAAAGTCATATTTTCCTTACACAGTAAGCTACCAGAAAAGAAAACGCGGGGTTACGACCTCTACATAGAACTAAAACCAAAACAAAATTCTTACAAATGGTTTAACCTATGACTAGGGTTTATGACCATGGGTAAACGAGGAAGGATCCCAAAGGGTTACGAACTTTTCAAGACCAATATTCATTAGAAATAAGATCACAGTAACCCCAAACCAGATGATAAACTTACTCCCAAGGGAAATCCCCTAATACAGAGGAATACTGAAGTGAAATGAATACGATAAATTTATCCTACGAACTAAACTCTCTCTACATAGGAACATCATGGGGTATGTGACATTAAAAATCAGGAAGTTATCCATTTACATAGAACCCTTCAACACATAATACATTGTATAGAAAACGGGGCATAAAAAATGCACCATACAGAAGACCCTTCAACACAGAATACATTGTATAGGAAAACATTGCATAAAAAACACATTGTATAGGGAATAGTTCAACACAGTAATATGTTACACAGGAAAAACATTGATATACATAAATGCACGGTACAAAGAGCCTCTAAATTAAAATAATTATTTATACAACAAACTGTGGGATAATCATATTTGACAGAAAACATTTCCTTCAAAACCTAAATAATACCATTGCATTGAAATGTCGAGCATGAAGATTATGTTACATAGAGAATGCAAGATTACCGTGCACAAAGCCGAGAGTAAAAAATTGAAACAGTGGCCACCACACCTGTGGAAAATCCATCTAAACTCCCCATTGGTATGATTATACACAGAGTGGAGAGAAATAACTTGAAACATTGGCCACTACGCCTGTGGAAAAACTGGCTAAATGCCCCTTTTATACCATTTTATCACAAAGACGAATAACACTACCATCAAGGGATAAAAACACAGAGTAACAAAATACAATGGTATAACTGTGAGGGGTAATGGAACCTCATGCCTCTTGATAGTGGAGAAGAATAAACTTTATACCACCCTCACCTTGCAATGTTAAGCCACCCTAAGTGGCAAGCTCGTAGTGGGGCTTTCCTACAACATCAGGCCTAGAAGAGTAAAGGTGGTCTGACACCATTAATTGATAGGACCTAGATTAAATGCCATGGACTAGGTTAAGACCGTCTGGGTAACTACCACCATTAATGCTTTATGAACCCCATAAAGGCCATCTATATGTGTAATTTGGATCAATGGTATAATTAACAGGGTCACGAATACTTAGTGTGTCCTATCGTAATTTTGGTTTAACATAGTATATTGCTAGAATGTCATAATTTGTAGTGTGTACGTCTTGGACTTAGAGGGTTACGACCTCTAGGTTCAACCCTATGTTGACTAGTGCTCAAGTATTGAGATTATAAAGTGTATTGTTACATTTTTTATAAATATAGTCTATTACTTATATAGCATGGGTCGCATTCTTATGCCTAGGGTATGGACCTTGACATGCCCAACCACTAACTTCAATGTTATAATTTTTAATTCTAATAGCGAAGCTTTGACGAAGCATAACAATAAACGATGTGTTGATATTAGAATCTCGTTCATCCTTCTTAGGATGAGTAATGATAATGAGATATAATTTCCAGGTATATAATTGTTGGATTAATATATATATAACCGAATTACATTCTTGTGTCATGAACAATTGTTGTACATAATGGACCTTAGTTTTCAACGATATTTTTTTTTTTTTTTTGAAATTTGGGGTACATTACATATGGTATCATAGTTGTAGGTTACAACACTTGGACCTCAGGGAAGCACCATAATTGTATTTTGTTTTTCTTGAAATAAAATCTAACGAACACATTTACTGTGACAAACAGAAAAACAATTTGTCTATTGTGAAAATGTCATCACAAAATGAAGAAGGAGACAAACTTGAAGGGAATCCAAACCAAGAACTTCCTAGAGACCCATAACATAACAAGGAATGGATTTTAGACACCCAAGTATTGGAAACGATGAAGAACCTTATCGTGTAATTACAAGTGTTCAAAGTAGATAACGAAAAGATGAAGAAAGCACAGGAAGACTAGTTAGAAATAAATGAAATGCTACTACGCAGTATAGTAATAAAAAAGAGTCCAAAGGACGATGAAAAAGAGGAAGAGTTAAACAAAAAATCCTCTAAGAAATATGGTCATGAAATAGAAAAATAGGACAATCCTTCCTAAGACACACACATGAGAGAAAACAAAGCATCTATAGGAAGAAAAAGAAACCAAGTGGACCACCTGGAAGGTGAATTCAAGAAAATAAAACTTTCCACCTTTGATGGAGAATCAAATAATGGTGAGGAGGCTGAAGCGTGGTTACTAGATATAATGAAATACTTCCAGATTAATAACTACTCTAGTAATATGAAAGTCAGAATGGCCATTTAGAAATTAAAAGGAAAAACTAGTATCTGGTGGCAAGGCCAAAAATTAGCCAAGGGATTTAAAAAAAAACAAATGGAATGGTCATAATTCAAAAAGTATTTCAAGAAATAGTACTTATCAAAAAGTTATTACAAAAGACAAACTAAGGAATTTTATGAACTGTGACTAGGACAAATGTCCATGGATGATCTAATAAATAAATTTCTAGATCTGTTGAGGTTTGTATTGTACATTAAAGAGGAAAAGGTAAAGATACAAAGGTTCTTGAGATGTCTTCCACAGTCGTACAAAGAAATAATTGAATTTGACAATCCTAAGTCTTTAAATGAAGTGCATAGAAAGGCTCGAATGTTCTATGATCGATACAAACAAAGATATGCAATTCCCAAGGCATGGAAAGACAAGAAACATGATAGAATGAATCAACGTAAGAAAGGATTCCAACCAGCCCCTTTCCGTAACATGGATAAAGTTTTCCAAAAAAAGGATTATCATTCTGATACAAAAAATTCCTAAGGGGGGAAATAGATCAGTTAATCTAGGAGTCAAGAAAGTTGGGGACAGTCCTAGAGAACCATTGAAATTTTTGGAGTGTGGAGAACCCCACCTGAGGAGAAATTGTCCATGCTTAAATCCCACAATGAGAACATTAGTCCATAACCTTAAAGAGGATTCAACAGATGGAAGACATGTAGATCATCAATCCATTATTGTGGAAGTTGAAGGTAAAATTTGTTCCCACAATGTTTCTATACTAATCGAACTAGGAGCTAAACTAAGTTATATTACTCCATATTTAGTAGAAATGAACAAGTTAAAGAAGGTAAAGCATTCTAAGTCATGGTTAGTACAACTAGAAACAAGGACCAAAGGAAATGTAACACATTTTATTTTTGATTGTGAACTAAACATATATGGTCAAAGTACAAAGTTAAATCTAAACATATTACCTTTGGGGTCTTATGATATAATTATTGGAATGGAATGGTTAGAGAAACATAAAGTAATATTAAATTTTTATGAATAGTCATTTGTGTATAATGATGAAAATAACACATTTATAATAGTACAAGGAATAAAAAAAGTAGTTTCTATCAGGAAATTATCAACAATGCAATTTAAGAAATGTGTGAACAAAGGTTGCCAAATTTATGTTGTACAAGTAACTAATCTCTTAAGGGAAGAAAAAAAATTGAGTTTAGAATACTTTGCAATCCTACATGGGTTCATAGATATATTTGTAGATGAAATATCAGAACTACCTCCAAGGAGAGAGATAGATTTCTCTATCGTTATACTACCTGGATCTACCCTGGTATCCAAGGTGTTGTTTTTTCATAAGATGGGTTAAGAATGAACTTCATTCCATTCTTAGTATTTCACTTAACCATAAAAAATAATGTTACAACAACCAATATTACAAGAAGAAACACCGTGCACATGAACACAAGAATTCTCCTGGGAAACCCTTCTCAACAAGGGAAGAAAACCCAACCAAATCCTTTGCTATAATCTTCAAGAGAAATACCTTAACCACCAAGAATGACACAAGAGGGTGCTTCAAACCCTAGAACTCTAGTGCCCAAGAGAGGTGTGCACATTTTACCAAGTAGATGTATTTGTTGTAATTTCCAAACACATAAGAAATATATGATTCCACAATGGGGAATCATCCCTTACTTATATTATACTTTTCCAATCAACAAAGGCATCTATTGGCTCAACAGGGTCGACCTCTATAAGTCACTTTATAATAATAATAATAATAATAATAATTATTATTATTATAATTAATATTAACCATATTAATTATCTTTTACATTTATTATTAATCACATTAAGGTGGGGTCGACCTATACCCTTTACATAACAATTAGGGTTACAGGAAGGTCTGACTCTTGAGCAACTTATAGTAAAGGATATGATACACCCACTAGTGCTCATCCACTAGGGGCACATCCATAGGGATGTCATATCTCTGGCTCACTGCATTACACAGGGGAACCAGATCTACACACGTTCACATGTTCTCATCCACAGGCACGTCCGCTCTACATATCTTCTTTCCCGCTGCCTCACACAGGAGAATCACCTGGAGTTTTCTCGTCAAATCTGCTTCTCAGAGGAGGCTAACACATCATATTCATTTATGTTCACATGACGATGCACCCAATACTTTGGGATTTCACTTTTTCACCTTGTTCTCAGCCACAGGCACGTCCAACTCATCAAATCACATTTCCCATTGGATAATCATCTAGAGTTCTTCTTACTCTCTGAATGGAGGAGGTTATCTCTAAGTTCCTATCTCTATCTCAGGCATGAACCACGTACCCTTGTTAGGGGATTTCTCTCAGGTTTGTAAGCTGAGAGATAAACTTCACATAGTTGCAATGATACACACCTCAAAGGTTTGTAAGATGGAGAATGTCTCACATAGTTTCATTCGTCAACACTCCCTCTCAGCTAGGGAAGCATTCTTTATCATGCCAAGTCTCACAAAAATGTATTTTGAATTTTGTCTTGGATGGAGTTATCGACACTCCCTCTCAACTAGGGAGACATTCTTCATGAAGTTTATTTGGTGAAGATATATGCAATCTGCTCATGTGTAGGAAGGTATTGCATGTGTATGATTTTCCTTTGCATCATATCTCTGAAATAAGAATATTTTATCTCATCATATTTCGATCCATCAGGAAACAATGGGTTCTCAAGGAGATTCACTCATGGCTCTTGGTCATCATCATAGGATCCATCTCATGGTCAATTAAATATGTCAGAATCTTGTGAAGCCACATTGCTTCTCACACTCGATGCTTATATACTCTTCCTCTGTAATGCCACAATAGTTTTGTTTCTCGTTGCATCACAAAACCATGGAAAAATTCATGGTAGAACATCAACTGGATGTGTCCTTTCGGTCCACTGTACTTTCTTCTCAATCTGAATCAACATATCCTACAAACTCAATTTCACGCTGGATTCATATCTCTGGACATATCCAATTGTACCTTGCATATATATCAATACATATTTTTTTATTGTCTAGTGAGTCTGTCTTGGTTGACTCATGAAATGACTAGGCACGTTCACTGCATGGCATGAATCAAGTGTGGTGTTAACTAGATGCATTAGTGATTCAATTATTTGTGGATCAGTCTCGTCTGAATCATCATCAATCTTCTTCTTTAAATTCATCACGGTGGATTTTACATTCTGTCATACTGAACTTCTTTAATATTTTCACTATATATTTTCCTTGACTCAGGAAAATATTATCAGTCCTCTGTCATACTTATTGTCCCAAGAAGTAGTGCATCATACTTAGATTCTTCATCTCGAATTCAGAAGTCAAGGATTACTTGTATCCAACAACAACACTTTTTTAATAAGTCATCGGGATCAAGCTCTTGTCACCAACACTGTATAGGTTTGGATCAACAATACTCTTGCTGAAATCCAAACTCATCAGGAATCTATCTGATATAGTTTCCAACTCATGGATGGTAGTACGGATGGAATTGTATCATTTCACTAGGTCAAGTGTCTTATTATATACAACTCCCTATGTTTATGAGAAACCTCTGGCTATAGATCTCGTTTTGTATTTCTTGATACTTCCATCAATTGCATGCTTGATATTATAGATCGACTTGGAAGTTACCATAGACTTCCTTTTATGGTCCCTGAATATTATCTTTTGCATCATTCTTTAAGATGTACTGGTATTCTTCTATTATGGAATATTTCCATATTGGTTCTCTTGTTGCTTCTCTAAGAAAAGGATTCTCAGCATCAATGAAGTGGCTCATGAATGAAGGATATCTCGAAAATCTCTTTTCCTTTCTCGAAATGTGTCTTGAGAGGCTTGTATGTTTCTCTGCCTCTTGCAGAGTGAGTCTAGGTAGGAATTTTATGCCCTATTGCAATATCGCTGAACATATCAATTGGAGAACTTGGATAAACTGAAGTAATGTCTCTCTCCCTTTGACTTGCTGAAGGGGGAGAAGATATTATCTCACTATCAATAACCATATGATATTCTCTAGGTCTTCGAAAAATTGTCTCTTCTTCAAGGACAACATCTCTTCTTGACTCAATATGTCTCTAACTAGGGATGTCTTTGAAGATTCATTATATCTTTTATTCCTAAAGGATATAGCTTGGAATTCTTCTCTTTGGGTACCTAAAAATACATTGGGCACCCAAATAACCTAAAGTGTTCAATCTTAGACTTCATTCTGGTGAAGACTTCTTCGAGAGTTATGTTTTTCAAAGTCTAGTGGAGACTCTTGTTCTGCACATATACTGTATCATGCATGCTTCTTCCCATGGAATCCTAGAAATATTTTGATCATGCTTCATAACATTGGTTGTCTCAATGATGGTTCTATTCCTCTTCTTTCTCAAATGGTTTTGGCTCCTTCTGAGTCAAGTGACTCCCTCTGAAGGATAAGCATCTTATTTTCTTGTTAACCTATCTGGAACAAGAAAACAAAAAGAACCAACACAAGAATATATCCTACAAGAGAATAATGAGTACATCACTAGAATCACACCTACTTGTAATGTAGCAAACCTTTTAGAAATATAGGTTATAGGAATTATAATTACAAAAATCAAACCTGGAGTCTTTACTTTGAGTGTGTTGTTTCTTTGAATGCACTGAGATCCCTCTGGATCCATGACTTCAACAAAGGTTCCTTCCTCCTACAATTTCATTCATGACAATGATACAATTAATATATAAAAGTGCATACCTGAGGATGTTGATATGATTTATCCAATGGCTCTTGGCTAGTCTCTATCCTCTGAGATCTTTATGAAGAAGATGGTCACGGTGTCACCTTTTTTCATCTTTATTATTTTGAGGATGGCCCTTCAATGTAAGGGTTTGCATGTGTGATTTGCTTCCTTGTCCTGATGTCATCTTCCTTCCATTCATTAATAGTTGTATCTGGTAAACCCTTTTGTATTACCCATAATAATTCTTCCTCTGAAGTCTTTTCTTTTAGAAACTTTGAAGTTTCTTGATCCATTAAGCTTATCTTCCATCATAGTTTTTTTTTTATTCTTCACAACCCTTTGTCAACTAGGCTAGAAAAACTAACGGCTAGGCTAGGCTAGTACTTTTAGGTTTTATTGGACTTATGACTACAAAAAATAATCCTTTGAGAGATAGGAGAACCCTAGTGAGATAAAGAGCTCCTTCAAATGATTTTGCATAAACCCTAATTTTGAAATTTTTACAAATATTAGCGAAACCCTTGGGCCAAAATTTCAAAATGCTTAGAATGTCACTCTCCTATGGAAAAATTATCCCCAATGTTTAAGTGTTTAAGGTATGAAACACCTCATAAAGGAAGGTCGTAAGGATTTTTTGGAAACCTTAAGAGGGCCATACAGTTTTGCAGAAAAGAGAGAGTAATGGTAGATTCTTGTGCAATGGGTTCTTCAAGACCTATGCTTTGATACCATGTTGATATTTCATAATATAGGTTAAGCATGAAGTCCATTCAATTTTTAGTATTTCACTTAACCATAAACAATAATGTTGCAACAACCAAGATGACAAGAATAAACACAATGCACAAGAACACAAGAATTATCCTGGGAAACCCTTCTCAATAAGGGAAGAAAAGCGAGCCAAATCCTTTGCTATAATATTCAAGAGAAAGACCTTAACCACCAAGAAGGACCTATCACACAAGAGGGTGCTTCAAACCCTATAAATCTAGTTCCCAGGAGAGGTGCACACCTTTTACCAAGTAGATGTATTTGATGTAATTTCCAAACACAGAAGAAAGATATGATTCCATAATGGGGAATCATACCTTACTTATATTAGACTTTTCCAATGAATAAAGGAATCTATTGTCTCAACATGGCCAACCTATCTAATTCACTTTATAATTATTATAATTATAATTAATATTAACCATATTAATTATCTTTTACATTTATTATTAATCACATTAAGGTGGGGCCAACCTTTACCCTTTATATAACAATTAGGGTTACAGGTAGGTCTGACTATTGAACAACATATAACAAAGGATCTGATACACCCACTAGTGCTCATCCATAGGCACATCCACTCTACAGATCTTCTTTCCCACTACCTCACAGAGGAGAATCACCTGGATTTTTCTCATCAATTGTGCTGCTCAGAGGAGGCCAACACATCATCTTAATTTTTGTTCACATGACGATGCACACAACACTTTGGGATTTCACACATTCAACTTTTTCTCAGCCACAGACACGTCCAACTCATCAGATCGACTTTCCCACTCGATAATCATATGGATATCTTCTCACTCTTTGAATGGATGAAGTTATCTCTACATTCCTAGCTATGTCTCAGGGAGGAACCACGTGCCGTTCTTAGGGGATTTCTCTCAGGTTTGTAAGTTGAGAGAAATACTTCACATAGTTGCAATGATCCACACCTCACAGGTTTGTAAGATGGAGAATGTCTCACATATCTGCATTCATCAACACAAGGCACCTTATCGAATTAGTCTACTAGAATTAACCGAACCGAAAATTCAATTGCAAGAACTGATAGATGAGGAATATATCAAACCAATTGTTTCACCTTGGGGAGCACCAGTTTTATTTGTTAAGAAGAAATATGGGACTTTGATACTGTGTATTGAATATCGACAATTGAATAGAATGGTGATTAATAATAAGTATCCCTTACCCATAATTAACGATCTCTTTGACCAGGTTGGAGGAGAATTTAGAACAGGTTATGGACACTATAAGTTTGTCGTAATTATGTTTGAGATAACTAATGCACAAAATAACTTTATGTTCTTGATGAATAGTATATTCAACCAATATCTCGATAAATTTGTGTTGGTTTTTATCAATGACATTTTAGTTTATTTAAAAGCTGAAGAAGAACATGAAGAACATATGAAAATAGTACTACAAACTTTAAGAGAAGATAAGTTGTATGCTAAGTTTGTTAAGTGCAACTTCTACCAAATAAATATATAGTATTTAGGAAATGTAATATTTGAATATGGTATTGTAGTTGACCTAGAAAAGATAAAAGCCATTATGGAATGGACTATCCCTAAATATGTAGTAGACATAAGCTCATTTATGGGAATTATCGGTTATTACTGGAGATTTATCGAAGGATTTTCTAGAATCGCGTACCCAATTACATCATTATAGAAAAAGGGAATAAAATTTAATTGGTTGCAAAATTGTCAGGACAACTTTGATAAACTAAATGAAATGTTAACTACAACACCTATCCTAAACGTAGCAGATCCCGATAAAGACTTTACAGTTTATGTGGATGCAAGGAAATAGGGATTAGGAGGCATGCTAACACAAGATGGACATGTCATAGGTTACAAATCACGTAAACTGAAAGAACATGAACACAGTTATGTGACTCATGAGTTAAAATTAGCAGTCGTAATTCATCCATTAAAAATGTGGCGACATTATTTAATGGGAAGAAAATTTCTGTTACTTACCGAAAATAGTGGTGTAAATCATTTGTCCATTCAACCAGATCTCAATGCAAGACAAGAAAGATGGTTGGCCTTTTTAAGTGAGTTCGATTTTGAGGTACGACACATCAAAGGAAAGGAAAACAATGTTGCAGATGCACTAAGTCGGAGGACTAGCAGACTCTATGAAGTAAGTATCAGCAAAGAAGAAAGCAATATAGAGCATAAAATAAAATATGTAAGCAGTAATGACGAAGATTACATCAAAACAACAACATAATTGCAAGGAAATGTAGAAAATATGAACAAAACATATCTGAGTATAGATAAAAATGGACTGTTAAGGTTCAAGAACCGGTTGTATGTACCTAACTCTGTTGAGTTAAAGACAACAATTCTTGACGAACTGCAAAAAAATTCATATTCTGGTCATCCAAGATACCAAAAAATCATAATAGCCTTAAGAAAATTGTTTTATTGGCCTAACATGAAAAATGAAACAGTTGAATATTTGCTTAAATATTTATATTTTCAACAGGTAAAGGTTGAACATCAACATCCAATAGGTCTGTTACAACCTCTTCTTATACCATAATGGAAATGGGAGATAATCGCGATGGAATTCATCATAGTTTTACCTAAGACTCAAAGAAAAAATGACTCGATTATGGTAGTGATTGATAAAATAAGAAAAATTGCACATTTTATACCTGTGAAATCTACATACAAAGCGATTAATATCACTGAAATTTTTATGAAAGACATATTTAGATTGCATGGAATTCCTAAGATGGTGATTTCCGATAGAGATGTCAAATTTACGTCCAATTTTTGGAAAGAATTATTTGCAGGTTTGGATACTAACCTAAATTTGAGTAGAAACTACCATCAACAAACAAATGGGAAAACATAATGAGAAAACCAAATTATTGAAGACATGTTGCGAATGTTTGTAAGAACAAAAACAAATAAGTGGGAGCAGTACCAGTACTTATTTGAGTTTTCTTACAATAATAGTTATCATACATCAGCTAAGATGAGTCCCTTCGAAGTATTATATGGAAGTAAATGCAAAACCCCGATAAGTTGGGATAATCCACTTGAAAAAATTATGGTGGGATCGAAAATGCTAAAAGAAATGGAGAGAATGGTAAAAAGGGTACAACAAAACTTAAAAGAGGCCCAAGACCGACATAAAAACTATGCACATCTAAAAAGAAGACATCAAGTATTTCAAAATGGGAAACCTGTATATCTAAAAGTCAAAGTGAGAAGCAATTCTCTAAATCTAAGAAATTGTTCTAAGTTGGCACCAAGTTTTTGTGGCCCTTGTGAGATTTTAACTTGAATTGGACCCGTGGCATATCAACTAGCACATTCTACAAATTTAAAAGTTCATAATGTTTTTTATGTTTCATGATTGAAAAGATATATTCATGATCCTACTCACATAATTGATTGGAACATGGTGTAGGTGGAACCAAAAGGAGAGTTCCAAGAGGAACCTATGTGCATTCTGGACATGAAAGAAACAATACTTTGGAATAGAGCCATCACCCAGGTAAAAGTGCAATGGAAGCACTTTAGTCCTATGGAGGCCACTTGGGAATTGGAGAAAGATATGTTGAAATCTTATCCAAACCTATTTCAAGAGGTGAATGAACATTGAATACAGTGTTGTACTTAACGGGGAGAGGATGTAATATCCTCAAATTTTAGAAAAATAAATTCCAAGTTGAATTTAGAAATAAATTTATGCTTTTGGAAATTTGGATTTGGAAATAAATTGCCATTTATGACAAATCCAAATTTAGAATTTTGGATTATGTAATTAATTATTTGATGATTGTTGGGAAAATATTTGACTTACCCAACTGCCCATGTGCAAATAAATTTCATTATATTTCTGCTATTATTTTGAGTAAAAGAATAACAGTCCCAATACATGCTTTGCTAATTTATAAAATAAAGATACTTGATACACTAGAGTACAGGTCATCTCATAAAAAGAGACATATATATTTATTACCATCAATACATTGAAGATTAAAAAGTTACAGTTTGAGTTCCTTAAACACCATAACTCCATATCTAGTCGAAGCAAAAATTTAAAGGACTACATAAAATTGTCCGTGAATACTTGCAAGGAATGGTGGAAGAAGATGGAACTCAAATACCTTTTGTGGATATTCCGCACACTTCTCCAAGTTCATTGGTTGTTCTCCCAACCTGTAACAAACATAAAAAAATAATTAGGGACTTACTAATGTACAAAATTATTAAATATGCAACAAATAAAATAACCAAGTATACTTAAATTGGATTTTCGATGTCATACCGGAGCATCCTCACTGCCTTGCAAATCCATCAATCCAAGACATGGGAAGGAAAGTGGGTGCATTTTTTATCTGATGGGTTCCCTCACAAGAAAAAGGGACCCATCATCAGTTGACATATATGAGATATTATATTAATTGGGGAAATATAAATAATAAACAAAACTCTCAATTAAATTTCTCTAACTTAATATCCTGTAAGTTTATAGAATTACAGAGAGAAGATATAACACAGACTGCATACAAGTGAATGGATTTAACACTTCCATAAGTATTAATTGTTGATACTGAGCGGGGGGTGAATTAGTATCAAGTACAATTTAAAACCTTTTTCAACTTATACTTAAACCATTCAAATATATCCAATGAGAAATGAACAGTAGTATACGAGTTACACCAATACACCATAATACACCATGCACAATATATGAGAAATAATCAATAGTGATTGTTCAAGGGAAGTAATGACTTCCAAAGGTAGCTACAGCTTCCAAATGTAAAGGGAGGGATAAAACTCCGAGAGGAAGATACAATCCTCCAATATCAAGGGAGAGTTGAACTCTCCATCCTTTCCCCTTCCTTCCACCCAATAATATATGAGAGATAATAAAACTTTACATTAAATCATCACCATCAACCAATCATCACATAGAACCTGATAATGCTTCCTGAGACTTCTTCAATTTCTGCAA
>ML788503.1:737741-766141 GCA_009831015.1 Picea engelmannii
GTACAATCCTACAATATCAAGAGAGAGTTGAACTCTCCATCCTTGCCCCTTCCTTCCACCCAAGAATATATGAGAGATAATAAAACTTTACATTAAATCATCACCATCAACCAATTATCACATAGAACCTAATAATGCTTCTTGATACTTCTTCAATTTCTGCAATTCTTCAATTCTTGGAGTACTCTAATCCTGTAGATAATATTACTCAATGTATTCTCTAAAACTCCTCCAATTTTCACTACTTGAATCCTCCCCAAAAAGAGGTTATAGAAATAATGGTAGACTTTATTCAATTCTAGTATATTCAAGAGAGTGAACTTGGACATAATTCCCTGTGCTCAATAATTAACATTCGATTCTGAAACTTGCACAAAAGAAACTAAAGTTTGTACTCTTTCTAATGAATTTTTTCCCACTTCATTTGGATTCTCGATGAATAAGTTATGATTGTTTTACCCGGAACACTTGTTTATTGACTAGCTTTAGGACTGGTCACAAACCCTATCTTCCATAGAGTGTATCTCCATAATTATAATGAATCAAGAGCTAAAATTTTTACCAAAGGCACCTTGATATGTCCTCTCAATACCATATGGATTTCACCATCTGAATCGTTCTAGAAAAAAAATTATAGCAAAAATGGTAAGATGACCTGAAAATAACATACCTTAGAACACATCACCAAAAGACTTCATCCTCCCTTGAAATCTAGCCTTCTTTACTTCTTATTTCCTCTGAAATTCGACTTGTATCAAATGAATGTATAATGACGTTTAATTATACCATTTATGTCACTTCCTTTTAACATTAGGGCTGACCTGACACTTTCTTATTTTGTAATTCTTTTCTTTAATTATCTTCAGGGCCTACATGTACTTCCTTCTTCAATTCACTTTGTCATCTTCAAAAATTCATTTCTCCTCAACCATGAGGATCCACGTGACATGCCACATACCACCATAAACAACATGATGTATACTATCCATTCATGGGAGTTGTGTATGCATGTGCATTGTCCTTCATGTCCAAATACCTTTATCAATCTCGCAGTCGAAAACCCATGACTAGGGTTGAAATCAATGACAACAAACAATCTTCCAACATTAATTCAAAGAAATTTTGCAAGAGAAACCCCATACAGAGAGCTAAAGAATACTTTGGCGAAGTTGCTAACATAAAAAAGTATTGACTTGCATAATATACATTGAGATTTTGACAAAAAACGATGCTTACGACATGTATGAATTTAAAAATAATATAGAGCAAGATGCGATTCTGAATGAAATCTAAATTTAAATTTTGAAGAGCATATTAATTTAAATCCCTACAATTTTTGGCCTCATCCTTAACAAGATATAACAATGCATGCAAGTATAAGAATTAGTCTATGATGAATCGAGGAATGACAATTTTAATCCAACCATGATAACTACTTTTCACTGGGTGGACTTGAATATATAACCAACAACATAGAACGTTGTCAAATGGACATAAGTGTTCTAGAAACAAAATAACACATTATGATTCTTCTCAGAGGCAATTTTTATAACCTCGACACATATAATTACATACGAGGTGTATCACTGCTAATTTTCTAACCAATGAGGGTTTCTTACCTCATAAATTACACAGTGACTTTTATACAGAGTGCAATTCAAAAAATGTTTTCGGTCGAACAAAAGAGTGTAGGTAC
Organism: Picea engelmannii; assembly: GCA_009831015.1. Classification (NCBI taxonomy): domain Eukaryota; kingdom Viridiplantae; phylum Streptophyta; class Pinopsida; order Pinales; family Pinaceae; genus Picea; species Picea engelmannii. The sequence continues at coordinate 739,438 of ML788503.1, forward strand.
AGGACTATTCGACCTTGAATTCACCCAATTCTAACTGATAGATCTCAAACTGACATTTATATTTTCCTTACATAGTAAGCTACCAGACAAGAAAAAGCGGGGTTACATCCTCTACATAGACCCGAAACCAAAACAAAATTCTTACAAAAGGTTTAACTTGTGACTAGTTTCTGACCACGGGAAAACAAGGAAGGATCCCAAAGGGTTACAGACTTTGAAAGACCTATATCCATTAGAAATAAAATCACACCAACCTTGAACTAGATGATAAACTTACTCCCAAGAGAAAGCCCCTAATACAGAGGAGCACTGAAGTGAAATGCATAAGGGAAATTCATCCTATGACCTCAACTCTCTCTAAATAGTCAAAGCAGGGGGTATGTGATAGTAAAATTAAAGAAGTTATCCATGTACATAGAACCCTTCAACACATAATACATTGTATAGAAAACAAGACATAAAGAACGCACTATACATAACACCCTTCAATACATAATACACTGTATAGGAAAACATAGCATAAAGAATGCGTTCTATAGAGAATAGTTCAACAAAATACTACGTTACATAGGAAAAGTGTTGATATAAATAAATTCATGGGACAAAGATCCTCCAAATACAAATAATGCTTTACACAACAAACTGTTGGGCTAATCACATTTCATAGATAATGTTTCCTTCAAAACCTAAATAATACCATTGCATCGAAATGTCGGGCATGAAGATTATGTTACATAGATAAAGTGGTGTTACTGTGCACAGAGCTGAGAGTGAAAACTTGAAATAGTGGCCACCATGCTTGTGTAAAATCCATCTAAATGTCCCATTGCTACCATTTGACATAGATCCAAGAGAAAGAACTTGAAACAGTGGCCACAACGCCTGTGGAAAAACTTGCTAAACGCCCCATTGATATCCTTCTACCATAGAGCCAAATAAAACTACCATCGCAGGAGAAAATCATAGAGTAACAAAACACAAGGGAATAACTGTGAAGGGTAATGGCACCTCAGGCCTCTCGATAGTGGAGAAGAATGAATAGTATGCCACCCTCACAATGCCATGTGAAGCTAGCCTAAGTGGAAATCCCGTAGTGGGGATTTCTTGCAACATCAAGCCTAGAAGAGTAAAGGTGGCCTAACACCATTAACTGATATGACATAGCTTAAATTCCATATAATAGGTTTAGACCATCTGGGTAACTAACACCTTTAATGATTTATGAAACCCATAAATTCCATGTATATGTGTAATGCAGATCAATGGTATAATTAACAGGGTCGTGCCTACTTTGTTTTTTCTATCATAAGTTTGGTTTAACATAGTATATTCCTGGAATGCCATAACCCCTAGCATGTAGGTCTTGGAATTAGAGGGTTACGACCCCTAGGTTAAACTATATGTTGTCTAGTGCTCAAGTCTTGAGATTATAAAGTGTATCGTCACATGTTTCATAAATATAGTCTATTACTTATATATAATGGTTCACATTCTTATGCCTAGGCTATGGACCTTGACAGGTCTAGCCACTAACTTCAATGTTATAATTTGTATTTCTAATAGTCGCGCTACGATGAAGCATAATAGTAAAGGATGAGTTGATCCTAGAATCTTGTTCAACATTTTTAGCATGAGTAATGATAATGAGATATAATTTCCAGGTATATAATTATTCTATTAATATATATAAGTGAATTACATTCTTGTGTCACGAACAGTTGTTGTACATAATAGACCTTGGTTTTCCACAATAATTTTTTATTTTATTTTCTGAAATTTGGGGTACATTACACTCACAGTCATCTCCCAAATCCATGCAAAGGGATATCATTTTGATATCCCCAAAATAAATTATCCCCCATCCCAAAACTCTCTAGTTGAACCTAAAGAAGGAGAAATAACATACTTTTCAAAGGAAGAATCATATCTAGGCTCGACCCAAAATCCACTAGCAAACAAAGTGGGAAGAAACTAAAATTTCCAAAGGCATGAAGCCACTGCTAAAAAATAAATAGAAGTTGGAAAGAAGGAAACCTTAGATTTTCACACCAAAAAAGAACCAACAAATACAGGGAACCATGGCAGAACCAACCCCCCCAAGAGGGGAATCCCAAAGTCTGGTAAATGAGGAAAGTAATATCCTGGAATTGTAGAGGCCTTGGGAGCATACAAAATCTCTCACTCATTCAAGATCTAGTCAAATTTGAAAAACCTAATTGTCCTTGTACTTCAAGAGACAGAAATGAAGTATTCTGACATCCTTCAAGAAAACCCTTTCATTTGGTGCACATGCAAAGGAACAATTGTCAACTTGAGGGGCACATACAAAGTTATCTGCACTCTCTAGGACCCCTAAATTTTATCTCTGCAAATATGACAAGGCATGACCCACTAGCTCCAAGTCACACCAAATCACCTACCCTCTGGTAAGTCCTACACTATTTTTAATATCTACATGTCCTCTCTTTATCATGAAAAAATTGAATGTTGGAATTCTCTCCTTGACATGAAAGTGAGAAACTCCCAACCTAACCTCATCTTCATAGAATACTTTAAAAACCCCTCCATCCAAAATAAAATAAAGGGGGAAAACCCATCCAAGATGGATCTTTAGAATACATGGAAGATCTCATATCTTCCTTTGAATTAACTGACATAAAATCCACCAAAGGTAGTTATACCTTGTCCAAAACAATACTAGATCAGGGCCACATAATTGCTCACCTTGAATTTTTCCTTATCAATATCTCTCTCATTGAATATTATCTCATTCCTTCTTCCCAAATCCTCCCTTTGTATGGATCTAACTACAGCCCCATCACCCTTTCCCCGTCATCATTACCCTCGCCAACCCTGATAATATAGGCTCCATCCCTTTCAATTTCAAGCCTCTTTAAATCATTGAACCCTCCTTTTTTTACCTAATATCCTCCTCCCAGAATATGTGGATCCATGACTCCCCAATATTCATTTGGGAACAAAAACTAAAATGAACCAAACCTTACCTCAAATATTGGGAAAACTTAGAGAGATACATGATCAAGAATCTCTAACAAAAACCTGCCTGATAAAATGGAGGACACAAGAAACAAATCATAAAATTAAGAGGTAACTCAAGCCCTCTTAGTTGATGAACAATGTACTTTCATTGAATACTAGAAAGCCTTGAAAAAAGAATAATATAAATGGAGGCTTAATACCACAATCTTGTAGCTGCAATCAAGTGATAAAAACACAAAAAAATTCCATGGGAAAACTAAGGATCGACTTTGGAGAAAACAAATCAAAGAGATATCCAGAGAGGATGAATAAAAAACAACCAACTTCAAACATATCAAAGAAAAGGAAAAAATGCATTTTGAATAGCTCCTCACTAAGAAAGGAATGGCTTATCTCAACATCCAAGAAAGAATGCTAGAAAACATTCCTTCTCTCATCATCCAAGAGGATAAATCCAAGGTAAATAAACCAATAACTCAGAAGGAATTGTTAGAGGCCCTCTAACAAATGAAACCTGAAAAATCTCCAGGTCATAATGGGTTCTCCTCCCACTTTTATTAGAAAATATGGCACATTATCAAAAAATACCTCCTCAGAACGGTCCAATACGTCCAAATATATGCTAGAATGGGGGGTGGGATCAACTTGACCTTCCTTTGCCTCATCCAAAAATAAGAAAATACCTCTTATTTATTTATATTCAAACCTATCTCCTTTCACAATGTTTCCTACAAATTGATATATAAAATTATATCCAACTAGATAAAACCTTTCCTCTCAAAACTAATCTCAACAAACCAAGGAGGATTTGTCGAAAGAAGGAAAATAATCAACAACATCATTTTGGTCCAAGAAGAAATCCATTCAATATGAGATCAAGGAGATAAAGGAATGATAATAAAAATTGAAATGGTGAATGCATTCAATAGGGTAAGACATAACTTCCTTTTTCTTTTTTTCTAAGCAGATTTAGATTCAACCCTAAACTCCTCTCTTAGATCTCAACCTGCATTAGAATCCCCTAGATAGAACCTTTGGTAAATGGAAGACCAACTCAATTCTTTACAATTTCCCATGGGATGAGTCATGGTTGTCGACACTCCCCTCTCCTATATATTTTTATGGAAGAATCAATTGGAGGGAAGTTGGAAAGAGAACACTCCTCAAAAACATTCTGGGAATAAAAATAACCCATGGAGAGAAAATTATTAACCATTCACAACTTGTTGATGATACACTATTGATAGGAGGAGCGCCATCTATCATAGAATAATGATTCTAATCAGTATTGGATGACTTTACTCAATATTTAGGAGGCCTAATCAATAATTTCAAGAGCCAAGTATACACCTATAACACCCCCCCCAAAACAACCCTAGCCATCACAAATATCCTTCAATTCCCCCTCACCATAAACAAAGACATTTTAAGTATTTGGGCATCCCTATTTGCCTTAAATATCTCCCCAGCCCCTCCTTGTATTCAATCTTAGATAAAATCAAGGCAAAACTCACTCAGTGGGGAACCATGTGGCTAAACCCAGTACAAAGTGTTATCCTCTTAAAATATGTTCTAACAACCCTCCCCATTTTCTAGTTTTCCTCTCTTCCAACTCCCTCATCCATTAAATCCTCTATTGCCAAAGAATTGAGAAAATTACTTTGGGAAGGAGGAAAAGTAGAAAGAAAAAAAATCCACTAAGTAAATTGGAATATTGTCAAGGCACATAAATCCCATTGAGGTATCATAATCAAACATCCCACAATGTGCAATCTGGCTTTGAGCACCAAAATACTCCAGAGTCTAATATCTTCCAATGTTGATTGGTGGAAAAACATTGTCATAAACAAATATCTAATAGGATATAGGATCATATGCCTTGACTCTCTTCCAAGAGTTGGAGGAGGATCACCAATATGGAGACTCCTTTCCACCTCCCTCCCTCTTCTTCAAAGTCATCTATTTTGGATACCTGGAAATAGGTAGAAAATATCAATTTGGAAAGATAATATAATCTAAAATCCTCCCCTTTGGAAAGAACAANTATTCCTATCATAGGGAATCACAACATTATATGATATTTAAAATAGGGATAGAGTCTTGGGTAGTTAGATAGGATGGGACTTCAATGACATACCTAAAAACCTTCAATCTCTAGCTCAATAACTAGCCACTCACTTGAAATGATCCACTACCATTCACAAAAATATTAATCATAGTAGAGGTTGGGGAAATGGAAACGACACATTCAAGCAAGGGTAGGATTCCTTACTGTACCAAAAAACTCTTCCTCCAAAATCAATAATATGGATAAATATATGGAACAATGACAGGCCTCCCAAAATCAATTTCATTTGTTGGATGACAACTCACGATAAGCTCCTCACATGTGACAATTTTCTCAAAAAAGGATTCAATGTTCCTTCCAGAGGTGAGCTTTGTCATGACTCGATGGAATCCTCACATCATATATTTCTAGAGTTTTATTTCTCCAAAAAATCTTGGATAACAATGCTACAAAAGGTATCATCAAAACTCATATGTCCAACCCACCCAAACAAAATTTTCAATAGGTGGGAAGCTTCCTATAGGAGAACTCTCTCAAAAAATATCCTCCTAAAATTTTCCCTTATGTCCCTTCCAAAATTATAATGTTGTAAAATTTGTCTTGTTTGAAATAGAGCCATCTTCTCCATCCTCAGATCCCCCCCTGAAGTAGTCTCTTAAAATCCCTACCCCTTTTGGAAGAATAAACTCAATTTTAGGGATAGAACCCCCCTTCCCATGAGCCTTTGAATCCTAATAAATCATCCCAACTCCAACACAATCTTATCCTTGATATCATCCCATCCATCTGAACCCCTCTCCCCCGTAGATCAAACATGTGACACCACTTCTTTGAGAAGAAATTCACATAATGGAAGAGTAACACTCAAATCACATTATAAGTTTTGACAAAGACTAGAAAGGAAGGTGGGTGGTAGGAGAAGGAGGGGTTATCCTTATCCCAAGAGGAAACAAGTGATTTCATTCCACTGGAACATAGTAGTTGCCAAAAATAACCAAGAGTATTCATATGCATTTCTTGAGGGTCTCCTCCTCGCCAAATATTGGGATATTCTTTCCTTGTCCATAATAAGAGACTCTAAATTCACCATAAATCATATCACACTGAGATCTCAACCCTCTAATGGCCGAACCAACGTAATTATCCAAATAATTCAAATTGAAACCCAATCCTTCTCAAGCATAAACCTCTTCCATGTTTTAAGAATCAACATCAAAGAGTCTTATAAGCAAGACAATATTGCCATCAAATAAAATGTGGAATTTCTAATCATCAAAGGTCATACTACAATGAACCATATCCCATGATCCAAAACATATTTTATTCAAATATTAAATTAGGTGGGCCCCACTTCACCCCCACCTCTCTTTCATTTATCCCTTAGCATCCTCATGCTTTCCCTCAAATTAATTCTCCAACCATTCTCATGTATTGTCTCTTTCCCAGACATGCGGCTCCTTCCACTCTCATTCTCCTAGGTGGATTTCATTAACCATCATAAAAATTGTTCAAGCATGTAGTAATCGGTCGATCTAAAATTTAAACACAACAATATTCAAGGAACGATATACCCTTCCATTTAAAAGGGGTTTTTATCAATTCACTTAATCAACGCTTTTACCCTTCTGGTTCAACACTAAACAAGGAAGCCATAACCCTGGAATGTAAAACTTCCAAATAATTTATCATTTAATCCTAAATTAAAACTAGACAATAATTTATAAGGATTCCCAATATTTACTCAAGGAATAATTTTTTTCCTAACTTAAGAGTTTAATGTACACTACCGATTATAACACGATGAAGGATAGATTAGCTACTAAGTAATGAATCATCAATAAAGGTCAGCATGCACAGGCTGCAATTATCAATTAGTGATAGCCAAGAACATGCTCAAGGTAAAATAAGTGTCCACTCCACACACACACACACACATAGTAAATTTGATGTCCATTTAATGTATATATCAAGTGCATAACACCGTTCACTAGCACTGATATCTGAAACTGATATCTATCGATAATGACATCTAATACTAAAATAAATTCTTATCATTGTCATAATAATGAACTGAGAGTGTCATAAAAGCCAATCAATGTCATATCTGAACTGATAATGATATCTAATAATAAATTGAATATGTCATAATTGTTAATCATTGTAACTCGGGTAGAGGGTAAATAGAGAACATGAACCTAAATTTGTTGTTTTATAAATCTACAATCATGCCTTAAAAAATTAATTCTTTGTCACCCATTATTATATAAATCCTATTACTGGAATCGCAACAGATATATCTAGGTCTCACAACAGTTAGAAATCACTGTTAATAAATTAAATTGTTGTGTCAATTCGTTTTTGCAAGAAGGGGGGGAATAGAATCACAGTCAAACAAGGAAAAAAATGCAGGCATTGAAGTAACAAATTAGAGTCTGAAGAATGTGTTAACCAAGGGTAAATTCATCAAGTACCTTTGCCAACAAATTACATTAAATTGTTGTCTTCGTAATGGTAAAATTGCCATGCAATAAAGGTAACAATTTGCAGTTTTTAAAAGGTAAAATCGCCAGGAAATTATGGGTGGTGATTTGCAATATTGAAAGGTAAAATCGCTCTGTATTAAAGGTAACCATTTGTAGAATTTAAAAGGAAAAATTTCCAGGAAATTGTGGGTGAATATTTTCAATCTCAAAAGGTAAAATCACTATGTATTAAAGGTAACCATTTGTAGTCTTTAAAAGGAAAAATCGCTAGGCAATTATGGGTGACGATTTGCAATCTAAAAAGGTAAAATCGTTGTGTATTAAAGGAAACCAGTTGCATTCTTTAAAAGGAAAAATCGTGATGCAAATAAGGGGAATGATTATAGTCTTAAAACAACCGCAGGCACACCAGAATATCCCAAAAGTTAAATCCATCAAAAAATCCAGGGAACGACTGGGTAATGATTGAAGTGGCTAGGTAAAAGTTAAATGTAAAACTTTTGGTGTTAAATTGCCAAGGATATCGAGTTGGATGCTAGGTAAATGCCCAAAAAAATGAAATGAGATTTGGAAGGTTCCACTATAAAAGATACGACAAATTGAAGGAATCGTGTGCTATTGATATCACAAAATGATTGTTGGTTAAATAAAAAAAAGGCACAGGATAACAAATGAAATTGTTGTATACTGGGAGGGCAACGTCTATATTCTACATTATGGTGATATATTCATAAATTTGCAACCTAACTGTGATAGAAATACAAATGGGGAAGCATTTAATAAATAAAAGAACACATGCATATAACAAAATCAAAATCGAAGATCGAGCTCACTGTCATTAAAACATAGGAAAAAAAGACTGAAATGGGATTGGATATTTAAACGGAAATGCAGTAAAACGTAGGCAGTAAAAACAAACCGAGTATACACCGCCATGTGCCACAATTTAGGCACAGTAAACACAAGATTTTTTATTATAAAATTCTCCGTTGTTGAGAGTAAAAATGCACAGTAATTCAAGGTAAGTTTTCATTGTAATTCAAGGCATATATTTACCTTCTTTCTAGTGAAAAGAAGAAAAAACAAATCCAGTCCAAAATTAAAAAGAAGCATTGTCATTAAAATCGCAGTGAAGGAAGATGAACATCACACAGAGGTATTCAATGGAAAGAAGGCATAAGAAAACACTCAACCTGGAACATCAACAAGGGTATATAGTTGGGTGAACTATCCTTCATTCATCATCCACGCACAAAAAAGTATGGCATTAGAATCTCTAGCTCACTATGCACCGAAGTGACAACCTTCAATTCGGCTCCTGGTCAACTGCTCAAGCATGGAATGGTGAACTGGGGATGAGGACGAAGTAAAAAACACAACTCTTCACAACAAATAAATAAAACCAATAGGATAGTCACAACATTCAGGAATCGAATGCCAAGGGAATCAAGTCAAGCAACTAGCTTAAGGCTATGGGGAATTTAATTTCTCAATTAAATTTCTAAGTCAAAAACCTTTTTTACACATTTAAAAGTACATAAATGAAAGAGTAATGTCATAATAATATACCATGTAGAATAAAAGAAAGTGTACCATAGCCCAAGGTGACATCTTTGAATCGTTGTCCCGTGTTCTCCATGCATCTCCCCCTTGCCGACCGATGAGACTTCACCGGTACCTCCCAGCCAATGCTAGGGGTACTCTTCTTCCCCCTTATTCCCCTGAGCTAAAAAAGTTCCACACACACTAAAACATACAACAACTAGCTCCCAACTCACCTCACAAGGCCAATATACCACTCCTCACTGACCTGGGTATCCCAACTCCCACAAGATAAGTCAGTCAAGTCTAAAATTCTACAGCGTAACATTACACATAACCAAGGAGATCCATCCTACTAATCCTCCTCCTCCCTCCTTTATATATAGTTTCTAAGTCAATTCTTTCCCAAATTCCCATTTAATTTATTGTTCAATAATTTAATTCAGAAAAAATCCTCCCCATACATGTGTCACCCATCCACTTCTTCGCACCATAAATTAATTTCATTAATTATTTATTCACTCCTACTTTCCCCACCCACCTAAAAGCATTCCTAGAATCCCTCCTAGGTGTCCCCATATTCCCTTACACATTTTAATGACTTACCCCCTTACTAATTTACTAGTTGAGTTCAATTTAGAAAGTTCTTAAAGGAAAGATTCCTTGCTAAGTTAGTCATTCTATTTTTTTCCTTATGTTTCCCTTTCTCTTTATGTTTCTCCCCTTTTCCCTTAGTTTTCTAATTCTTTTAAATTTCCCTCTTTTCCTTTTTATGTAAAACTCAAATTAGCAAGTGTAGGAAATTACCTCTTTCCCCTTTTTCTTTTTAATTAATAAATTTTAATTAGCGTAAGTAACAAAACAACTACTTCCCATTTTGTTAAAAATGTAATCCCCAAGGTTATTTGATTTTTTATAAATTAAATGAATGGATTACCCCTTTCTCGTCACATGTTTAATGATGATTATTAGTGTTATTTATTTAATTATATATATATATATATATATATATATATATATATATATATATTTACCACAAGTATCACTTAGACCTAGATTTTATTTTCTTAGGCTGGGCGACATTTTATTAGGGAAATTGTTTTTAAATCTTTATTATCACATTATTCATTCTAAGGCCATCTAGGTTGAATCACTTATTAGTTAAAAACACGATGTGCCCTTCAATATGCACTAGGTGCTCCAAGGGTGCCACTCACCCCATTCTGTTTTCCTTGTGTGGCGTGCCCTTTAGGACACACTACATGCTCCAAGGGTGCCACTTGCCTCATTCTTTTTTTCTTGTGCGATGTGCCCTTCAGGACGCACTACATGCTTGAAGGGTGCCACTCTCCTATCGACTAACTTGGTAGACATAAAATACCCCTGGATTCAATACTCTGTCAGGTGATCTTGTGGGATACTAAGGTCCTCTAAGGAATAAGGGCCGGGCCTTATTGCACGCCCCTTAGAATCATCGTGAGTGACTATCACTATTGCAGTATTCCCTCATGAGATCGTGGGTCTTCTCAAACTAGGTAATCATTAACCTACATTTTGAGCCACGACGGGAGTTATAGTAGGCTTTGGAAGGGATGTTGTCCACACCTCTCCCTCAACGCCTATGGTTATTGTGCGTGGCCCCTCTACTCCACATGTGAGTTTGGTCGGCAAGCTATCGTCAGCCTGTATCATCAACGAATCGTGTCAGAAATAAAATCCATAGTCATAACATCTAATAAGATGTACATAATTCATATATATACAATAGCCAAACCCCAATACTCCACTCCATGACTCAATCCAGATTCCAAGGGTTTCATCGATGCCTCTGCATCTTCGAGGTCCAAAATCATACAAACTAAGGAGAACCAAGTCAATAGCACCTGTCTATATCAATACAACAAAATAACATGTCATCTTATCCATAATTCCTCATAATCCTAATCAAATTCCCAATAGTATAATAATCCAAATCACTTCCAAGCAAGTGTCCTCAAACAATAAGTTCGATGAGTGTGGGAAAGAGCGAGATGTTACATACACCCCCTCTTGGTCTAAACTTCATCCCAAAGTTTCATAGTATACAACTGTTGAAAGAATGTGTATCATAGTATCATAAGTCTATCTATCCAACAAAAATGGAAACTTCTGGCATATATCATATGTGTCCTCTAAGGTCGCCGAGTGCCGACTATAGTTATCCCACTTGACCTTGACCTGATTTATTATTCGACACTGTATCTGTCAAATGCGATGATCTAGGATGCAGATTGAATTAGCCATGATTGCACCCTCATCCGACACCCGCAAGGTGCTCAAGTCAAAACATGTGAAGGATCACTAATCATAATGTCTCAAACAGAGATGTGAAAGACATCATTCATACGCCTGAAGAATCAAGCATGGTAGGCAATAGGCCACAGGCCCGTCTTTTCCACAATATCGTAGGATCCCACGAACCTAGGAGATATTTTATCCCCCTTTCCAAACTTTATCGAACTCTTATGTAGTTTTAGCCTAAAAAATAATCAATCGCCACATTGTAACTACGGTTGACACGACGAGCATTGACATAACTCTTCTTCCGATACTGCACTTCCTTGATCCTTTTTCTTATAGTTTGCATTTAATATTCCATTTCTTGGATCTCTTCTGGTCCCACCAGGACCCTATCCTCAAGCCGATCCCAAATAAAAGGTGTCTGCACAGTCGCCCATAAGGAAACTCGAAAGGCACCATATTAATGGTGCTTTGGTAACTGTTGTTATAAGTGAATTCTACTAATGGCATGAATTATTCCCAACACTTCTATTGGTCCATCACGTACATACACAACATGTCCTCTAAGACTTGGTTTGTCTGTTCAGTCTTCCCACCTGTCTTGAGGTGATATGGAGTACTAAAGTTAAGGTGGGTTCCCAAGGCCTCTTGGAAACTAGTCCAAAATCATCCAATAAACACTGATCCTTGATCAAATATAATCCTCTTAGGCATGCCATGCAGCCTCACAATATCACTGATGAAAACTCTAGCTATGTCAGGTGCCTGATACGTCATATGCACTGGAATAAAATGATCAGTCTTCATCAAAGTGTCGACTACCACAAAAATCAAGTCCTGTCTCTTTATCGTCAGTGGCAATCCAACAATGAAATCCATCAAAATAACCTCCTATTTCGATTATGAAATAACGTGTGGCTATAGTAATCCTGCTGGATGTCTATGTTCAACCTTTACCTCTTGAAATTCTAGACATCTGGCCACATAGTTGAGTATGTCTACCTTCATTCCTTTCCATAAGAATAAGGGTTTAAGGTCCGTCGTCATCTTCATGACTCCCGGGTGAGCCATGTACACCACTCTATGAGTCTCATTTAGGATCAACTCCCCAACTTGTTGTTCGGTGGTATGTAAATTTGATTTTTAAATATCAGTAGTCCATCGTCATCTAATGTAAATCCTTCAATATTGGTACCAACATTGTCTTTTGTCTGATAAAATCCTTCACCGCTTTGTACCAGTCATCGTCTCACTGTAAAGCTAGAATATTTTTATGTAGATTCATCTGAAGGGGAAACACTGAAAATATGCATTGTCTCCAACTCAATGCATCTGCCACTTGGTTCACTATTCCCTTTATGTAAGTAATCTCGAAATCTTACTTGCTAAGCAATTCCGACTGATGTCGTTGTCGTGTGTTCAGGTCTCTTTGCTTAAAGATGTGTTGTAGTCCACAGTGGTCCATCTTTAGTTCAAATTTTCATCCAAGAAGGTAGTGTATCCAAACCTTCAAGGAATATACAATGGATAACAACTCCAAATCCTGCATCACATAGTTCTCCTCATTCCTTCTCAGTTTCCTCGAGATGTAAGTGATCACTTGACCGTATTACATCAAGACTCCTCCTAATCCTTCCTTGGATGCATCAGTGCATACCAAGAAGTCAGAGTCCATGTCGGGGAAATTTAGTATCGGTGTTGTTGTCAACAAATCCTTGAGCATCCATGCATTTATCGGTCCCAACAAACTTCTTACCTAAGTAGTGAATCCTCGATTGATAAAACAATCAATTGGACAATTTCCCATACAATTTGTTCTCTCACAGACACTATAGTACCAAGCGTAAGTGTTCTTCATTCTCCTCCATTGTCTGAGAGTAAATCAAAATATCGTCAATGAATACTTGGACGAACTTGTCCAAGTACTTGCAGAACACCCCATTCATCAAATTCATAAATACCCCTGGGGCGTTTGTCAGTCCAAACAGTAAAACAATAAACTCATAATGTCCAAAACTCATCTTAAAGGAGGTCTTAGGGATGTCATCCTCCTTGATTCATAACTGGTGATACCCTGATCGTAGATCGATCCTTGAAAACACCACCACACCCTTCATCTGATCAAACAGATCATAAATCCTCGACAATGGATACCGGTTCTTGATATTTGCCTTATTCAATTGATGGTATTCAATGTAAAGTCTCCATGACCCATCCTTCTTTCGTATGAATATAATAGGCACACCCCATGGTGACACATGCAGTCATATAAGTCTCAACTACTGTAACTCCCGGGTCGACATCCGATAAGGCATTCTTGCTATTGGTTCGGTCCCCGGTTTTAGGTCTATGGTAAAATCCAATTCCCTCTCTGGTGGCATCCTAGGTAACTCCTATGGGAAGACGTCTGCAAGCTCTCTCACCACAGGAAGGTGTTCTAGACTTTCTTCTACTCCCTTCTCTTTCAATGCAAGGATCACATAACGTTTACATCCCTTGCACATGCTCTTCCATAACTACAAGGAAGAGATAAACCTCAAGTAAAATCCATGGTTCTGACCTAAAATAATGCATCTCTATCCCTCATCCTCAACCAAGATCATTTGTTTCATCTTACAGTTGAGTATCACCTCATTCGATTCCAACCAGTCCATAGCGATCACGACTTCATAAGATCCTAAGATCGTGATGTACAGGTTGGCCCTGGAGACAAACTCTCCCAGGTTAAGGGTACAACCTGCAATATTTTATCCAACCTTTTGTTTGTCTCTCGAAGCCATCTCTACAACGAAAAACTCATCCTATTTGACTTCCTTAACCTTAAACATTTTTAGCACTGCACCAAAAATGAAACTCTTGGTAGCACAAAGATCTATCAAAATACTAAGGGTCTGGTCAATGATGGTACCTGATGTCTCGAGCACAATCGACTAGTGATTTTCTTGACGGTTACTCACCGCCGCATGAATCTGATGGGCCTTGCCCAAAAATCCCACGGTAGTGGGTCCGATTGATCCATAGCTCTGGTCCTCTCCACTGGTAATTCATGCTTGTAATGTGGCTCTCCACATTCAAACACATTTTCTTCAGTCCATTAATCATGGTACCCGAAGTAGAAGCTGGATCCTAACACTGAGGCCAACATGAACTTGTTGACCTTAAGTTTCATGGTATAAAGGTGTCGAGCATACCGAAGTAGCTCCAAAAACATGCCTCATAATCAGGCACCCTATGGATTCCCTATCGCAAGGTGTTGAACTCGTTGAGCAGATGCTCATGAATTCCTTAGAAACATAACACTCCTGGAACCGTTCCTTGAACAGTTCCCATGACACATCTTAGATGGTCATGTTCAAAAATGATAGGAGCGTCTTCCACCATAGAAGAACATGTTGAAAAGTCAACAAGAAACATTTGTCTAATTTACTTTTCCCTTAAATAAATTGGACAATAAATATTAATCTATTATCTCATTTATAACTGAGTGATTTGGAGTTGTAACAGAATTATAAGTGTAGTTAAGTGAGTTAAGCTCATTTGTACTAGTTGTAACTAAACTTGCACTAGTGAGAGTTCAGAGAATTAATTATTAATTAATTCAAATTAGTGAACTCGCATGCAACTGAAGATTCACCACGGCTAAGTACATGCACATCAGATCCAGTGGAGACCTAGTTGAGATAATAGGTGAAAGGGATAGTTTGGCTATCAGTTGTGATTTGAGTGAAGTGCACTCATGCAAATACACATGTAGTGGATATTCTCATGAGCATGTGCAAACTAGGCAATTTGAATTCATTGTGAGAATTCTAATTGCAGGGATTGTGCAAAGGAGGCAGGATGTCTGGACACAGAAATTGACACATGTATTTGTTGAGTTTTGTATGACAGTGTGAGATGATTTTATTATACTGAGAGATCTTGGATTAAAGTTTTGTATGATATTGTTTCATGATCCATTATATACATAATATATGATAGTGGGGTTTTTAGCTTTATGCTTTCCCGGAAAAACTTTTGTGTTATGTTTTCTTGATATTTCACTTTGTGATCATGGTTTAATTTTCGAAAGAATTTTAGTAGAAGCGGTTATGTATTTAACAGTGGCATATAATTGTTAGATCAGGAGAATCTAGGAAATACTTAATTTGTATTGAAATTTCTACAGAATGCCCCCCTTCAGTTGAAGACCGCCATGCGGATCTTCGTGTTGGAAGTATATTTGTGAATCAAAAAGCACATTTCCATACTCTCCCCCATGCCTTGGTGGTTGCACCATCCGGGGCACCAAAGAACTCAAGCAAATTGACCTTCTCGAGTTCACAGTGAATACTATGGTACTGGCTGGGCATGTTGTGGACCCTCAGGGGTACTAGCGCCCTAGCCACATCTCATCATAGATGGTGAATCAAGGCCTTTGACATTCTCTGGAAGGACCTTGTCATACCATCATCATCCCTTACAACAATCGACTCCAGCCTAAGGACTTCTTATTATGTTATAGGATAAATCAGTAAATGCAGACATAAACTAATCTCCCTAGATCCACCTGGATCTAGAACAAAACATGACAAGACATGGTGCTTTCCCGAAGTTACAATCATTGATCTAAGTGTCAAAAGAGGAATTGATGAATTACCTTTGAGATCACTTCCTTGTATCTTTGTTTTTCCTATTTCGCTCCAGTGCTCTTGTCAAACCAGATCTGTAATGACACAAACCAACCAAAGTGAAAGAAACTATGATAGATTCAACGAAAACTTAAACATGAGATCAAGGAGTCATGTAATAAAATGTGAATAATTTTATGGGAAAGAAACATGCCACTGTATTATATTCAATAAAAGTAGAAGATACAACCGAAATTCCTTGATGTTGCAAGTTCCCTTTTAGTGGTCCTTCGTTCCAACACACACATATAATTGTTTCGGAATTTGCATGAAGATGATATTCAAAAGCTTAATGGGCAAATGTAGACCTTAACTATCAACTAAAATAATATTCTTCACACAATATCCAGCCTATTCTTCCAGCATATCTTTTTCTCAACTTTGTTTAATTGTGCTTAACCTTTTCCATGAGAAGCCCATTATTATATAAGAGAGGTTGAAGTGCTTAAAGGGATGAGGATGATCCCACCAGATCAGAGAAGTCAGTAGGATCATAACCATACAGACGCCACCTCACATTCTAGAAGACTCCCCTTCTAGAAACTTCTTGAACCTCTTTCCTCTTTTGGCTTTTGAATGTCACCACACCCTGCCAATATAGTAGCTTGCGAAAATCTCGCAGGCTAGCTATAGATCAACCTGCAAAAATCATGGATTTCTGCACTGTACACTATGGGTAGCCTGAGACGTCCTTCTAAAAAGTAGTCTTGTAGGGGAGGAAATCAGTCACTTTTCTAAGGAAAAATATGATTTTGAGGGCCTGATTACATGCTTTTAAAGTCATCATCAGAATGACCAAAATAATGTGTAACATCTTCCCCTTAGGGGTTAGAATCAAAAGGTGCGGCCACCTCAGGAGGCATCACACCTCCTTCCATGACACCACACCATGAATCTCTGTGGCATCCTCTAATCAAGATCACGACATGCATACATTCAATTTTTAATTAGCACTAGGTTAAAACTCAAAGATTTACTACAGTGGAAATCTTGGCGATCCACAGTCGTAGGGTTGAACCTTCTCTGATAGCATATGTAATGACCCAATATTATGACTACAAGTGAAGAAAAAGTGATTTTTTTTTTGTCTTAGGCAGGAAGGCAACTATGACGATAGTTTAACCACACAAGATGATGACAAACACATGCACATCAATCAAGAGACAAACAACAACGACTCAATGCACTAGCACAACGAGAAACGGGGCAAAACATGTGTAGATAAAAAATAGAAACGAATACCTGCCCGACACAAACACGATTACGCCTATAGGCTAAGGGACCACATCCACATTCTCAACACAATGGTCTCGACGACCAAAAAATAGAACCTCAAGCGCACACAAACCCAATGCATAAAGGTGTTCAACCCAAGTGCCATTAAAAACTTACAACGATCAACAAAACCCACATGGAAAGCACATACTCTAGCCAAGTTATCATTTTCCTCTATCGAATAGGGTGCACCAAGATCCCCTCACCCAGACTCATTCCGTCCCTAGATGATATGTGCGACGATAACCCTGGTGAACACAACCTATCTAGACCAAGAACTTGAGATAGATCCAATGCGTTAGGAGATGAAATAACTGGCAAGAAGATGACACCTATGACCCCCAACCAATGGGTCAACAAGACATAGATGATATCGCTTAGACTTAAATTTGTTCAACTAAACCAAGGGTTTCTCAAATTCTCACGAGGCTTTTCTCAGGTGGGTGCCTTTTATGGTGCAATGTTCTAGGTGGATTTCGTTAACCATCATAAAAAATGTTCAAGCATGCAGTAACCGACCGATCTAAAATTTAAACACGATAATCTTCAAGGAACAATATACCCTTCCATTTAAAAGGAGGTTTTATCAATTCACTTAATCAACACTTTTACCCTTTTGGTTCAACACTAAATAAGGAATCCATAACCCTAGAATGTAAAAATTCCAAAGAATTTATCACTTAATCCTAAATTAAGACTAGACAGTAATCGATAAGGATTCCCAATCTTCACTGAAGGAATAAATTTTTTCCTAACTTAAGAGTTCAATGTACACTGCCGATTATAACATGATGAAGGATAGATTAGCTACTAAGTAATGAATCATCAATAAAGGTCAACATGCACAGGCTGCTATTATCAATTAGTGATAGACAAGAACATGCTCAAGGCAAATTAAGTGTCCAATCCACACACACACACACACACACACACACACACACACACACACACACACACACACACACACACACACACACATAGTAAATTCGACGTCCATTTAATGTATATATCAAGTGTATAATACCGCTCACTAACATTGATATCTGAAACTGATATCTATCACTAATGAAATCTAATACTAAAATTAATGCTTATCGTTGTCATAATAATGAATTGAGATTGTCATAAAATCCAAACGTTGTCATATCTGAACTGATAATGATATCTAATAAAAAATTGAAGTTGTCATAATTTCTAATCACAGTAACTGAGGTAGAGGGTAAATAGAGAACATGAACCTAAATTTGTTGTTTTATAAATCTACAGTCACTCATTCAACAATTAATTCTCTGTCACCCATTATTATATAAATCCTATTACTGGAATTGCAATAAGTAAATCTAGGTCTCATAACATTTATAAATCATTGTTAATAAATTAAATTGTTGTGTCAAGTCATTTTTGCAAGAAGGTGGGGGAATAAAATCGCAGTCAAACAAGGAAAAAAATGCAGGCATTGAAGTAAAAAATCACATTTTGAAGAATGTGTTAACCAAGGGTAAATTTGCCAATGAATTACATTAAATTGCAGTCTTCAGAATGGTAAAATCATCATGCAGTAAAGGTAACAATTTGTAGTTTTTAAAAAGTAAAATCGCCAGGCAATTATGGCTGAAGATTTGCAATCTTAAAAGGTAAAATCGTTCTATATTAAAGGTAACCATTTGAATTCTTTAAAAGGAAAAATCACCAGGCAATTATGGGTGATGATTTGCAATCTTAAAAGGTAAAATCGTTCTGTATTAAAGGTAACCATTTGCAGTCTTTAAAAGGAAAAATCGCTAGGAAATTATGGGTGACAACTTGCAATCTCAAAAGGTAAAATCGTTGTGTATTAAAAGTAACCATTTGCAGTATTTAAAAAGAAAAATTGTGATGCAAATAACGGGAATGGTTACAGTCTTAAAACAATCGCAGGCACACCAGAACATCGCAAAAGTTAAAGCCATAAAAAAATCTAGGGAATGACCGAGTAATGATTGAAGTGGTTGGGTAAAAGTTAAATATAAAAATTTCGGTGTTAAATCGCCAAGGAAATCGAGTTGGATGTTGGGTAAACAACCATAAAAATGAAATGAGAGATGGAAGGTTCCACTGTAAAAGATAAGGAAAATTCAAGGAATCATGTGCCATTGATAGCATGAACTGACTCTTGGTTAAATAAAAAAAACACAAGATAACAAATGAAATCATTGTATAATGGGAGGGAGATGTTTGTATTCTACATTATGGTGATATCTTCATAAATTTGCCACCTAACTATGATAGCAATAAAAACAGGAAAGCATTTAATAAATAAAATAACACAGGCATATAACAAAATCGAAATCGGAGATTGAAGTCATTGTCATTAAAACATAGGAAAAAAATTGAAATGGGATTGGATATTTAAACGGAAATGTAGTAAAATTCATGCTGTAAAAACACACCCAATATACACCGCCATGTGCCACCATTTAGGCACAATAAACACAAGGTTTTTTAGTATAAAATTCGTTGTTATTGAGAGTAAAAAGGCGCAGTCATTCAAGGTAAGGTTTCACTGTAATTCAAGGCATATCTTTACCATCTTTCTAGTGAAAAGAAGAAAACAAAATGCAGTGCAAAAATAAAAAGAAGCATTGTCATTAAAATCGCAGAGAAGGAAGATGAACAACACACATAAGTATTCAATGGAAAGAAGGCGTAAGACAACACTCAACCCAGAAAATAAATAGGGGTAGATAGTTGGGCGAACTATCCTTCTCTCATCATCCATGCAAAGAAAAGTAGGGCATTAGAATCTATAGGTTACTATGCACCGAAGAGACGACCATCGATTCGGCTCCTGGCCAACTATTCAGGCATGGATTGATGAACTAGGGATGAGGGAAAAGTAAAAATCACAACTCTTCACAACAAATCAATAAAACCAATAGGACAGTCACAACATTTAGGATCGAGTGCCAAGGGAATCAAGTCAAGAAACTAGCTTAAGTCTATGGGGAATTTAGGTTCTCAATTAAATTGCTAAGTCAAACACCTTCTTTACACAGTTAAAAGTCAAGAAATGAAAGAAAAAGGTCATAATAATCTACCATGCAGAATAAAAGCAAGTGTACTGTATCCCAAGGTGACAGCTCTAAGTTGTTGTCTTTCGTGCTCTGTGCATCTCCTGCTTATCGAACGATGAGACTTCACCGGTACCTCCCAGCCAACGCTATGGTTTATATTCTTCCCCCTTAGCCCCCTGAGCCGTAAAGGGGCCATGCAAACTAAACCAGAGAACAAATATCTCCCACCTCGCCTCACAAGGCCGAGCTACTACTCCTCATCGAGCTGGGTATCCCAAATCCCACAAGATAAGCCAGTCAAGTCTAAAATTATACATCATAACATTACTCATAACCAAGGAGATCCTCTCTTCCTCTTGCCTCCTTTATATAGAGTTTCTAAGTCAATTCTTTCCCAAATTCCCATTTAATTTATTGTTCAATAATTTAATTCAGAAAAAATCCTCCCCGTACATGTGTCACTCATCCCCTTCTTTGCACCAAAAATTAATTTCATTAATTATTTATTCACTCCTATTTCCCTCACCCACATAAAAGTATTCCTAGAATTGCTCCTAGTTGTCCCAATATTCCCTTACACATTTGAATGACTTAACCCCTTACTAATTTAGTAGTTAAGTTCAATTTAGAAATTTATTAAAGGCAATATTCCTTGCTAAGTTAGTCATTTTGTTCTTTTCCTTATGTTTCCTTTTCTCTTTATGTGTCCCCATTTTTCCCTTAGTTTCCTAATTCTTTTAAATTTCCCTCTTTCCCTTTTTATCTAAAAATCAAATTGGAGCACATAGTGCGTCCTGAAGGACACATCGTGCAAGAAAAATGAATAAGGGAAAGAAAAAGGGGTAAGAGGTAATTTCCATTAGGTGATCTTTTGGCAGACTAAGGGCCTCTAAGGAATAAGGCCCCGACCTTATTGCGTGCCCCTTAGAATCATCATGAGAAACTATTGCAATTTGTCCTCATGGCATTGTGGGTCTTCTCAAACAAGGTAATCATTAACCTACATTTTGAGCCACGAAGGGAGTGCTGGTAGGCTTTGGTAGGGCTGTTGTCCAAACCTCTCCCTCAACATCTCTAGTTATCGTGCATGACCCCTCTACTCCACATGTGAGTCTGGTTGGCAAGCTATCGTCAGCCTGCATCATCAACAAATCATGTCAGAAATAAAATCCAAAATCATAACATCTAATCAGATGCACATAAGTCATATATATAAAACATTCAAACCCCAATAGTCCACTCCCTGACTCGATCCAGAGTCAAAGGGTTTCATCGATGCCTCTGTATCCTCGAGGTACAAAATCCTACACAGTCAGGAGAACCAATTCAATAGCACTTGTCTATATTAGTAAAACAAAATAACATGTCATCTTATCCATAATGCCTCATAATCCTAATCAAATTCCCAATAGTATAATAATCTAGATCACTTGCAAGAAAGTGTCCTCAAAGAATAAGTTCGGTCAGTTCGGGCAAGAGTGGGATGTTACATTCAACAAAATATTCTGGTAGTCAAACCAAGTGGCAAGGTCCCACCATTATACATCACAATAGAAAATCATGATGTAGTATTACACAATTTTTTGGTTGACATTGGAGCAACTGATAACATTATTCCCTTTTCAATAATGGAAGCTCTAGGAATGGGATGTATGAAGTATTGTGAAATTGGATAAAGTATCTATGTGAAATATTCAAGAAAGGTCCCAACATACGGGGAAACTAAAGATTTATATGCTTGGATAACTCCATCCCCTCATATCACAATTGTTTTTACTATTATAGTGGTGGAATTGCCTCTAGTTTATTGAGTAGTTGTTGGAATAGATTGGAATTTAGTAATTGGAGGTTACATCATGAATGATGGAAGTTTTATGATGTTACCAAAAAAATATGGAACAATGGAGAAAGTTCCCTGAGAAGGTATAAAGCCAATTTCTTTCAGGAAAAAATATAATGAATTAATGCAAGAATACATTGATCTTGGGATTGGAAACTCTAGTGTGCTTGACCCAAAACATCTCTATATTTCAAAACAAGAAGGAATTTTTTTTTTTTGAAGGATTTTGGAAGATGTCTTTTGATTGTGCTTGCTCCAAATATGGAAGTGGAGTAGGAATTCTTTTCAAGAGCCTCAAATCAGTCATATATCCACATTCCATCAAACTCAAATTTCCTGTTATAGATAATGAAGTGGAATATGAAGCATTGATACAAGGGATGAATCTTGCACTACATATGAGAATCGAATACTTGTTAATAACTAGTGATTACGAACTAGTTATAAATAATATAAAGAAGAAGAACAAGAACTAAAAATTGAAATTGAAATTGTATGCCAAAAGAGTAAATGAACTCATGAATTATTTTAGTTTATTTAACATCTCCTTCATCCTTGGAGATAAGAATAAGAAGGAACACTAACTAGCGGTTGCCACATCTTTTTTTCAATCCCGATGATTCACAAAATGAAAATATATTTAAGATAAAAATAATTTTTTGGCTCTTAGTTCCTGATAATCAAGATTATGTCCATGTTTTTTAGAATGATGACTATTTGGTTGAATTTCTTGATGATAAAAATGATGTTGTAGCGAGTCTTGAATATCAAAGTCATTTTTCTCTTTCAAAGGATTGTATCAATTTTGAATTTCTTTTCACAAGATATGACCAAACTAGAGTGCCCAATTTGAAACAAGAATTGTCTGTCATGAAAGTGTAGGAAACTCAAAAAATAAATATTGTGACTCAAGATTCTTCGAAGTATGTAAACCTTAGTACCACTTGAACTGAAAAAGAAGTTGATAAATACACCACTTTATTCAAATAATTCTATGATGTATTTTCTTGGAATTATGATGATTTAATGGAGTATGATAAATTAATATTTCAACATATCATATCACTGAAAGAAGGAACAAAGTCACCAAGAAAACATTGAGAATTATAAAACCTAAATTAAAACCCCTAGTAAAAATTAAGTTTGAAAATTTGAATAAGGAAGGATAATCTTACTGATTAGACACTTAGAATGGATTTCAAATCCTGTTATAGTAAAAAATAAAAGTGGGGAGATTCATCTTCGTGTTGATTTTAGATATTTGAACAAGGAAAGTATCAGAGATAATTATCCCTTGTCTAACATGGAAATGATGTTGCAACAAGTGACTGGTTCAACTCTAATGTCTATGTTAGACAACTTTATTTTGTATAACCAAGTATTGGTTGCAGAAGGATACATGCTTAAATATTCTTTCATTACACCCTGGGAGATATATGCATATGTACGCATGTCCTTTGTATTGAAACATGTTGGAGCCACTTTTCATAGGGAAATGAATCACACCTTCAAATATTTAATTGGAAAATTTATGGTTGACTATCACAATGATCTTAGTATTCACTCCATAGTAAGAGAAAATCACATCGAGCATCTAAGGAAAGTATTTGAGCAATGTAGATTATATGGAATATATATGAATCCTAGGAAATGTTTGTTTGCATTTTCGGAGGGAAAGATCTTGGGACATATAGTGAGTGAAGAAGGAATTTACATTAATCTAGAGAGAGTTAAATCTATTAATGATTTGATCCATACAACGTTGAAAAAATGAGTACAAACATTATTTGGAAAGATAAATTTGTAAGTAGGTTTATCCCATATTATGCTACAATTGTATAACCAATAAATGTCTTGTTGAAAAAGGATCAAAATTTTGAATGGACACAAGAGATTCAAAGAGCATTCACTAAGATCCAACATGTAATTAATTCAAATTGAGTTCTTATTAGTGCAAAATTTGATCAATATTTTATAATATATTATGTTCTTCAGAAGATACCATTTCTTGTATCTTGACACAAATAAATATCAAAGGATAATAACTTCGAATAAGTTTTATGAGTAAAATTTTACATGACTATGAGTTGAGATATTCATAAATAGAGAAACAAGATCCTTCTTTTGTCAAATTTGTGGCACACTTTAGAACTTATATTTTATCATCTCATGTTATAACATGTGTCCCAACATATTCGGTAAAAATGGTCCTTAATCAACAATTGAGAGAAGGGAAATCGAAAAACTAGCTAGCAAAAATTCAAGAATATGATATCGAGATCAAGCCATTGAAAGAAGTTAAAGGACAAGGGTTGTGAAAACTTATTGCAGGGATTGATGCATTAAATTGGATTATATATATCTCAATAATATCTTCATCATATACATCAAAATGGTATAAGGATATCATCTTCTATCTAAAATATAGCCAATTTCCAAATGGTATGTCTTCAAAAGAAAGAAGGGCATCAAAGATCAAGGAAAACTGGTATGTACTAGTTGTTGAAATACTTTTTGGAAGAAATTTTGATGGAATGCTGCTAATATGCATTGATTCAATGAAATCCCAAAAGGTACTTGTTGAATTTGATGAAGGAATTTGTGGGGTACATTTTGTACCTACATCTACAACACACACAATTATGAGAGAGGACTATTAATGGATAACCATTTTTAAAGATTCATATGAAATGATTACAAAGTGCATTTCTTGCCAAATATTTTTAGGAAATTAAAAGAGATGCAATGTCGTTGTAGTGCATAACAATTGAAGAACTTTTTTTACACTGGGTACTAGATTTCACTGGCCCAATTAAGATCCTAAGTCAAGTAAAGGTCATTATTATATTCTTACTGCAACTAATTATTTTACAAAGTGGAAAGAAGTTGTATCTCTCAAGAAGGTGGATTCTAAAGAACTTATTAACTTCCTCAAGGAGAACATTTTATCAAGATTTGGAGTTCCAGATAATTTTATTATAGACAACAGACCAATATTAATTTGATTAAAGTTTGCCAAATTTTGTGGGGAATTTAGTATTATAATGGGAGAATATTGAAGCTATTATCCCCAAGGAAATGGTTTAACTAAATCTACAAACAAAAGATTGATCTAGATCCTTAAGAAAATAATTGATGTGAATCAAAGAAATTGGAATACAAAATTAATATATGCATTATGGGATAGTAGACTTACACCAAAATACAACACTGGGTTTTCAACATACACACTGGTATATGGGAAAGAAGAAAATAAGTCAATTCATCTGGAACTAAATTTCTTGTCATGTGATTTAAATTTTGAAGACAGAAAAGAAATCTCTCCTCTACAAAGAAGTTATAATTAGTTGATTAATATGGAGGAAACAAAATAAGGAATTGAGGAAAATAAATCAAAGACAACAATCTATATAAATATATTTGGCTCAAAGTGCTTTAGTCAAATATCTTCAAAATAGATAGTTGGTACTATTGTGGAACAAAGCTAATGATAAATCTTCTTTACACGTGAAATTTGAAGCATTGTGGATTGGCCCCTATGTGATTGAAAAAGTCTTGGGAAACAATTCTTATTTTCTGATAGATGTGAAGGGAACAATTCAGATGTTTCCATTCAATGGACAACATCTTAATTTTTTTTTCTCTTGATCAATATTTCCCTCACATTTACATAGTTTTAATTTTTTCTCTACATTTTTTTAAGACTTTATTTTTAAATTTATTTATTCGTACTGACTCCATACCCAATGGGAAATATTATATATTCTTAGTAATCTGTAGGGGGTTTCTATCCCATAGTTGGAGCATGTTTTTTGTTGATCCTAAAATATGCTAAGTCATAAATCTCATTATTGTATATCGTATTCCTACACTTAGATTTTTTTTTTCAATTTTATGGTGGGTTCATGAGTCTCATTGTAACTTCCTCCATCCCCAAAGTGCACCATTATGTTCAGCCATAACCAAAATGCACCAATACTTAGAGCATTGTTGAAGTGTTTTGCGGGTTCAAACATATTGTCTTGCAAGTCTATTTTTCCATCGTCTCCAAAAGGCACTTCAATATTTCACCACTCTCATTTTATACTCTGTAACGACCTGCCCGTTAAGACAACCATTCTAGTAACAGGTGCAAATTTTTTTTTTTGTGTGCGCGCGTGTAGAAGTAGCAACATATTGAACTGTACGACGCCACTCGACAACAACAAGACTCAACCATGAAGTTCAGCACAAGAACGCTGAAGGCCTCAATGAGAAACTACAACAAACACAACCACAGTCAGAGGTGCACAACGCAGACATTTAGCGATAAAAGTAAAACTGACCACTAAACACGACTGACCTCCCGCACGTCCTACCCTGCAAGGTTAGGACCTCCAAGACACATAATCAACGCTCAAGCCCAGGTTCCCATCGCTTTTAACCATTTAAGGTCTCAGGGCTGGCGACTGTTCTGAGGAACATGGAGGTGTCTACATCCCGCCCAACACGAC